>JARSSU010032576.1:0-128451 GCA_029619165.1 Eurosta solidaginis
AAACAATTCATAAATAAAATTCCATGAGATCAAACAAAGTTACACTCTTTATACATACAAACAAAATATGTTTATATTCAGCCTTTAATATGGCACAAAAATATTTTCATATCAAAATCTATTTCAATTCCCCAAAAACTGTACATCATTCATTTTGTATATCAGTTCATCCTATTAGTGATAACAACACATCGTAAAATTCGATTTTTTCATCCGCCCGTAGCATATAAACGTAAGCAAGAAGTGACCGTTTACGGGCGAAAATTGGGAACCTACGCTACCTTCCGTAGCAAGGGGGACAAAAAGTAAAAATGGGTGATGTCCCCCCCAATGGGGGATGTCTGCAACCCTACTCAAAAGGGGTGCAAAAATTTCAACTTTATATATGGGGTATTCCATCCCATTTCGTCCAATTTTGAACCCGACCCCTTTAGAATTGGCTGAAAGTTTTTCTTCTTTTTCTAGTTTACGAAAGAAATTTTTCAGAAGTTTTTCAAATTTTTTCATCCAACTCAAAAAAAGTTATGAATTTTTAAAAAAACATCGTTTTTGTTTTCAAAATGCTATAACTTTTTCAAAAATTGACCGTTTGGGATCTTTTTTTTTAAATTTGTTTTTAAATGTACTTTTCGGAAAAAATTCAAAAAAAAATTTTTAAGTTTTTTTTTCAATTAATGAAGTTGATTGATTGAAGTTGTTTATGAGAAAAAAAGGGCGAAATTCGAAAAATCTCGAAAAACTGAAGAAATACAAAAAAAAACTTAAAAAATTAGTTTGAATTTTTTCCGAGAAGTACATTTAAAAATAAAATTTAAAAAAAAAGATCCCAAACGGTCAATTTTTGAAAAAGTTATAGCATTTTGAAAACAAAAACGGTGTTTTTTTAAAAATTCATAACTTTTTTTGAGTTGGATGAAAAAATTTGAAAAACTCCTGAAAAACGTCTTTCGTAAGCTAGAAAAAGAAGAAAAACTTTCAGCCAATTCTAAAGGGGCCGTATAGAATACTCAATTTGACACTCGACACCTCACACGCTAGTCACAAGCAAGCAAAACTGAATGCAAAACCAGACAACCTGCCCTCCTTGCGCTAACACTTTCGTATTATGTCACCCCAAAAACCACATGAACTGCCGGTTCCGTTGCCAACAAAGCACATTTACTTACAATAAAATTGTAACTGCGTTATTAATTTCATTGCCTGGTCTGTGAGGACCTCAGAGAGACTGATTTTTTTGTTTTATCACAACTACTTTTTCATTAATATTCTCCCCTAGTGGAAATGCGTTCTTTTTGTTTTGTTTTAATTTTATAACCCCCATATGTTTTGCGTCTCTGTAGGGTCGCAAAACGCATTTATTGCGTACTTGTATTTAATAGTAGTTTGTATTTAATAACAACTCGCAACCGTTCTTTATAGTCATACTCTTTTATTTAATTTGCTGACAATAATGCACGAGTAACTAAAAGCACACTTACTTACGCCAGTCACATGTCAAACGCGTGTTAAATTCACACAATGTTAAAGTTTACAAAGAGAACAAGTGACAGTTGCTGTGATATATTTTGGTAAAACTGCTCACATTTAAAATAAACGGAGGGGAAACTGAGTGCAGAAATAAATAGCACTTGAAATTGGTGTTGTCGCAGAAATTTATTATTTCAAAAGCTGTGATAATTTAGCCAATTAGCCAATTCAAAAGAGTGTCGTATTTATTGTAAAGTTTTAAGTTTCTAGCTGTTGCCATAGTTTCCAATAACAGTAAAACTATATTGCAAAATAGGATATATGACGAATAGATGGTCTTGTGAATATGCCGAAAATCATTTTTGGATATGATCGATTCATTGTATTAACGCTTACAACCTAGATATGCGGCGTATTGTATGCTAAGTAGCATATCTACTGCTGTTCGGAGTATCGCGCTATCTTGGTTGACGTTTTTCATTTTTTTCATTTCATTTCATTTATTTATTTGAGTCTACGGTTACAACGATCTTACAGACTAGATAACAATATTGACTTAGTACTAAAGACTTACTATCTTAAAATACATTTACAAACTAATGGCAGTGAGATATAAGCTTTGATAAAAATAAGGATCTAGGCATCGCAAAGTCTAAATCAAGATTATTAAAGATTTTATTACACTCAGTTAAAGCCCTCATTATGGGCGCAAAATTATAATAGTTGTATTTAGTGATTTTTATATGGAAGGGTAAGTTAGATCTTAACATCCTACTAGGTACATTGAAGTTTAGGAACGCGAGAAGATCCGGAGAATCAATGAAACCACTATGAATGTCAAAAGTGAACATAAGAGAATGAATAGTCCTTCTACAAGCTAGAGATTTTACATCAATAAGCATACACACGGTCTAGTTAAGATGGGATAGGCTCAATAAAATGAAGTGGCTGCAAAGCAAACCTAATGAAGCACCTCTGTACTCTTTCCAATCTGAGGGAGTGTGAGGCATAGATCGGGTTCCAGATTATGGAAGCATACTTCAATTTAGACCGCACTAAGGAATTATAGAGCATCTTCCTTGTATAAGGATCTTTAAAATCTTTAGCATATCGCTTTAGAAAAGCTAAGTTAGAGTAGGCCTTAGGGATAATGTAGTTGACATATTTAACGAAAGAATAACCTGAGTCAAAAAGCACACCGAGATCCAGAAATTCAGTTACTGTACTGAGTTCAGTACTTGAGAGTGAGTATGCAGAGGGAAATCGAATTATTGATTTCGAAAATGTCATGTAACATTTGTTGATGTTAAGAGCCATTTTGTTTCTTATACTCCACTCAGCAAGCTCATTTAGGTCGCATTGTAGAGCAAGAATATCGGATGGACACGAAATTGTACTAAAAAGCTTAAGATCATCAGCATATAATAGACATTTTGAAAGACTAAAACATTCGCCAATATCATTTATACACTGAAAGAAATGGTGTTTGTAAAATCAACAAATCTGTGCTGTTGTTTTTGACTTAACGGAGATTCGGTGAAATTGATCGCATTATGGTTAATTCGACCGAGTTCTTTGTAATGCGAACAAATTAGTTTAGTCATTTCAACAGAAGAGGAATTGTCGCTCTTATGTTAACAAAATTCTGTAAAATTGACAGATTCCTAATAAATCTAACTGATTTTTCTGTTAACACAACTGATCTTAGAGGTTAATTCAACAGCGAACAGCAGTTAATGCATGAGCAAATTTCACAGGGAATATTACGCTCACTGCGCTCTCTACTTTGTACTTATGATGGTGCCACTTGTTTAAAAAAAAACACCAAAATAAGAAAACCACCAAATCAAAAAAACACACAAATTGGGAAAACAAAAAAAACTAGTTTTTCAGTTATCAATACAAAACAAAAAAACCCTTTTTTGAATATATTGTGCATAACACTGCAAAAATTTTGCGATACCGGGACACCTGTTTATCGGGTACAATTTTGCAACTTTCTCCAAGCGAAATGCAAAATTGCGCCCTCTTGTTGTAAAAGTTTGTTTGAACGAACAGGATTTTTCTAAAATTAGTAACATTTTGTTCAAGTTTTTACGAATTTTCACTCACGCGAACGAATCTAATAAGATAATAAAAAACATCCTTTTTAATGTTGATGTTTCCGACTGCATAAACGTTTGAGTTGTTTTGGAATCTTTTCAAAATAAAGTGTTACGAGAATTAAACTTGCCGAATTACATGTATAGTTACTCCAATGGTGAATTGCCTTCCAGCGATTTCATTCTTTACTTTTCTATAGCTTACAAGTTCTCTGTTTAAAATGTTATGTCAAACATTTATACTACAAGTTTTGTTCGAAAAAAGTAAGGAAGGCTAAGTTCGGGTATAACCGAACATTACATACTCAGCTGAGAGCTTTGGAGACAAAATAAGGGAAAAACACCATGTGAGAAAATGAACCTAGGGGTAACCCTGGAATGTATTTGTATGACATGTGTATCAAATGGAAGGTATTAAAGAGTATTTTAAAAGGGAGTGGGCCATAGTTCTATAGGTGCACGCCATTTCGGGATATCGCCATAAAGGTGGGCCAGGGGTGACTCTAGAATGTGATTATACTGTTACGAATATTAGCAAAACTAGGAGTGCTGCCAGCTCTAACCGATCTAAGCAGTGACGTGAATGCACATCAATAATTCAATCATTATGTATCTACATAAACGAACAATAATTGCGTCTACACATATGTACACATTCCGACGAGCAACATTTACATACAAGGCAGCGAGAGATGAGATGTCACACACCGATGAATTTACTTATACGCTTATGTGTGTGCGGGAGACTGTAAACTACAAACACATGCATATACCTTATCTGAGTTGTCACAAGAGAGAGCAATAATTTGTGCACGTAGTTGTGGCTGGCGATTTTGTAGCCGAAACAACTAGTAACTTCTGGAAATCGAAGAGCCTAGAAGTATGCAGCGTAAACTATAAAAGCGATGCAGGCGAGTAAGAAGTAATTCAGTTTGATTTGAATTGTCAAGCAGTTACGAGTAAGACGATATCTAGCGAGCAATAGCACTATTATTTTGAAAGTCAGTTTCCTTTAAGATATCAGTTTGGTTATTAAGCTATTCGTTGCACAGTTTGAGTGTTATTGTGAAGTATTTTAATAAAGGCCATTTTTCCGTTATTCAATATTGGAGTTATTTATTCAACAGTTTAGCGATACGATCCTAGCAAAAGGGCAAATAAGAGGATTTGCAAGTAAAAATCGTTACAATTGGTGTCAGAAGAGGAATTGTTGAATAAATTCCGAAGATTGGGAATACAACTTGGGCATGGCAAAGTTCAGTGAATTGAAGATCCAGCAACTAAAGAAGGAGTTGGAGAGCCGTGGATTGAATACAAGCGGCGTTAAACTTGAACTTCAGGCACGGCTACGAGAGGCAATGGAAGCAGAAGGAATTGATGTGGAAGAGTATGTCTTTCACCTTGATGGGGAGGAGACAACAAAAATTGAAGAGAAAAACGAAACATCGCAGACGGTTACCAGCACAGATTTGAACATGATTTTGGCTGCAATATCTGCGCAAACATCGACAGTGGCTTCTCAACTGGAATCGCAAAAGACAGATATAACATCTCAACTGGCATCTCAACTAGAAGAAACAGAAAACGTATATGTCATCTCACTAGAAGAACAGAAACGTATATGTCATCTCAACTAGAAGAACAGAAAACGTATATGTCATCACAGATGGAATCCAAGAGACACGAATAACATCGAAGATTGAAGCACAAGACACGCGAATGTCAGAAATGTCGACACAGATTACATCCAAGATGGAAACGCAATTGGAAGAACAGAAGACATATATGGCATCCCAACTGGAATCGCAGGAGACACGCATAACATCAAAGATGGAAGAACAAGAGGAGCGCTTATCATTGCAGGTGGCACAAATGTCTTCACAATTAGAAGCACAGGAAGCAAGGGTAACATCAAAGCTGGAAGCGCAGGATGCAAAAATCGCTCAATTTCAGGCAGAAGTCGATGATTTGAAGGGTCGTATGGAGCAGTTACAATTAAATCGTCCAGCAGTTTCAGCGAGTAATTCAAAGGTAAAAACACCATCCTTTGACGGTTCTGTTCCTTTCCAGGTCTTTAAGCTACAGTTTGAGAAGACCGCAGCAGTGAACAACTGGAATGTGGAAGATAAAGTTGCTGCACTCTTCGTAGCATTGAAAGGACCAGCTGCCGAAATCTTGCAGACTATTCCAGAGTACGAACGGAACAGTTATGACGCATTGATGGCTGCTGTAGAACGGCGATACGAAGCGAACACAGGAAACAGATATTTCAAATAGAATTGCAAAACCGCTACCAAAAAGCTAACGAGACCTTGCAGGAGTTTGCTTCTGACATTGAAAGATTGGCTCATCTTGCAAATGCGGACGCACCCGTGGAATACACTGAAAGGGTAAAAATCCAGAGTTTCATAAATGGCATACGGGACGTGGAAACGAAGCGAGCTACATACGCAAACCCAAAGCTGACATTTTCTGAAACGGTATCACATGCATTGACTCAGGAAACGGCCTCACTATTGAGTAAACCAGCATACAAAGCTCATCGTGTAGAAGTGGAAAGACCAGATTGGGTAGACACTATTTGGAAGCACTGAAGGGATCACAACAGAAAAATGCGGAGTTATTAAATGTTTCAAGTGCGGCAACCCAGGTCATATTGCACGACATTGCAGCAGCGGTCCCAATAGCTCCAACAATGTGGGTGGTCGTAAACGCAGAGCAGAAGGTGATGAGCAAATATCCAAGACCACTCAATCGTTAAACTAAATCGAGTCAGCCGCAAGGGGCGACAGCTGGCTCCCGCAATTGAATGCCCCATAATCTCTATCTCGCAGATTGGAAGAAGATCGAGCAACCTTACTGTTGGAGGACATGTGGACGGAAAGGAACGGTTATTGACTGTAGATACGGGTGCATCTCATTCCATCATTCGAGCGGAGTTTAGTCAACAAAAAGATAAGACCATTGCTTGGAGCAAGATTACGTACAGCCACGGGAGAGGACACCCAGGTAATTGGAGAAGTAGAATGTGAAGTCGCAATTGGGAACGTCATGGTAGTACACAATTTTATAGTGGCAGAAATTGTTGATGAAATCATAATTGGAGTGGACTTCTTAATCGACCAGGGCATCAAGATCGACATGCAAAGCAAGACGATGCGATATAAAAACATGGATGTGCCACTTAATTTCGGCTACGAGAGAGGCTACAGCAGTAAACGAGTGCTGGTGGAAGAGAGTCAGCAAATACCACCAAATCAGAAGCAGTCATCTGGGCAAAGGTAGATGGAGATTGTGGGACAAACAAATTGTGGGTTGTCGAAGCAGCAAATAAATCAGCACTGAACATACTTGTAGGAAAAACCCTGGCTATGACAAAACAAGATGGACGTATTCCGGTAAGAGTACTCAATGAGTTCAAGTCACCATTCAATTTGACCAAAGGAGCTATTTTTGGGAAGATGCCAAGAGGCCGAAGTAGTTATTAACTGTGAACAGCTCCAGGAATACGTTTCATCTAGTAATACTGATCTTTCAATGATATCACGGCATGGACGCATGGGCTAGAGGAAGCCTATCAGAGTAAGGCAAAACAACTGCTCCTAAAGCACGCGAACATATTTGACCAGATGATTCTAAACCAGGCCGCACCAACGTTGTGAAACATCAAATTGACACTGGAGATGCGAGACCGATCCGTCAAGCTCCACGTAGTGTTCCACTGGCGAAGCGGAAGTTGTGAGTCAAATCATTCAAGAAATGAACGACAGCGGCGTCATCGAACCATCAGCTAGTCCATGGAGCTCACCGGTAGTACTTGTAAAAAGAAGGATGGAAAATGAGTTTTGCGTGCTGTTGTTTGTGTTGTTGTGATGTGCTATGTAATGTGTGTTTTTGGTTGTGTGTGTTGTTGTTGTTGTGTGTGGCTTGTGCCTGTGTTGTGTGGTTGCTGTAGTTTTTTTGTGGGTGTGTGTGTGTGCTGTTTTGTGTGTGTGCTTGTGCTGTGTGTTGGTGGGTTTGCTGTGTGGGTATGTGTGTGTGTTGTTGTTGTGTTGTTTGTGTGTGTGTGTGTGTTTGTGGTGTTGTTGTTGTTGGATGTATGTTGTGTGTGTTTTTGTTGTGGATGTGTGTGTGTGGGTTGGTGTCTGTGTGGACTTGTGCTGTGTTGTTTGTGTTGTTTGTTGGTTTGTCTTGTTTCGTTTGTGGTGTGACTGTGTGTGTTGACCTGTTTGGTGTGTGATGTTGTGTGTGTGTGTGTGGTACTTTTTGTGTGTGTTTTGTTGTGTTGTTGTTGTGTTTTTGGTGTTGTCGATCCTGTGTCGGTTTGCTGTCACTTGGTGTGTTGTGTTTGGCTGTTTTGATGTTTGTTCTGTTGTTGGATGTTCTTGTGTTTGTTGGTTGTCTTTTGTCTTGATGTGCCCTGTGTGTTGTTGTTTGTGTATTTTGCATTGTGTGCCTTGTGGTTGCTGTGTTGTGTTGTGTGTCTTGTTTGTCTTTGGTGTTGGTTGTGATTGCCCTGGCCCCCCCTGTTGTGTGTGTTGGTTTTTTTTGTTGCTGCGTTGTTTCTCGTTGTGTTTGCTTTGTTGTTTGTTTGTCTGTGCTTGTTGTTTTTGTTGTGTGGACGACCTGTTGTGTTGTGTGGTGTGTGTGTGGTTGTTTGTTGCGTTTGTGTGTGTGTGATTTTTGTTGATTGCGTGGACTACCGGAAGTTGAATGACGTAACGAAAAAGGATAGCTACCCATTGCCAAGAATTGACGACACTCTGGACTCGCTATCTGGTACGAAATGGTTTTCCACGCTGGACTTGAAAAGCGGCTACTGGCAAGTGGAGGTGAAGGAGGAAGATAAAGAGAAAACAGCCTTCAGTGTCGGTGATGGTCTTTGGCAATTTACAGTGATGCCTTTTGGACTTTGTAATGCACCAGCTACTTTTGAGAGACTCATGGACCAGGTACTGAAAGGACTACATTGGAAAACATGCTTGGTGTACCTGGACGACATCATCGTATTGGGCAAGAACTTTGATGAACATCTTAAGAACTTGGAGGAAGTTTTCCAGAGAATAGCTGGCGCTGGTCTGAAGTTAAGTCCCAAAAAGTGTGCGCTGTTTAAAAAGGAAGTCAATTATTTGGGTCACAAGGTAACGACAGAGGGCATCTGCACTGCGAACGAAAAAATAGAGGCTGTACAGGATTGGCCAAGACCACAGAATCTACATGAATTGAGAAGTTTTCTTGGGCTGTGCACATATTACCGCCGATTTGTACCAAATTTTTCCAGCGTAGCCCATAGCCTCCATGAGCTTACAAGAAAAAACAAAGCTTTTGAATGGAAGAAGGAGCAAGAAGTGGCTTTCCAAACATTGAAGGAGCGTTTGTGCACTGCCCCAATGTTAGCATATCCGATTCCAGGAGCAACATTTATTCTAGATACAGATGCAAGTGGATATGCTATAGGAGGCGTTTTATCACAACTGGTCGATGGACAGGAGAAGGTAGTTGCATATTACAGCCGTTCGATTGGAAAACCAGAGAGGAACTACTGTGTTACGCGGAGAGAGCTGTTGGCATTGGTAGAGTGCATTAAACATTTTCACAAATACCTCTACGGCCAGCGATTCCATGTCAGGACAGATCACGCAGCATTGAAATGGCTTCTGCAGTTCCGTAATCCGGAAGGACAATTGGCACGGTGGATCGAGCGACTTCAAAGCTATGACTTTTCCATTGAGCATCGAAAAGGTAGTACCCATGGAAATGCCGATGCAATGTCACGAAGGCCATGTAGTTTGGAATGCAAGCACTGTTCAAAGGCCGAGGCTAAAGAAGACATTATAGATGTCCGGCTAATGACTATAACGTGTACGGATGAATGGGACAAGGAACAACTAAGAAAGTGTCAGCTAGAAGATACAGATCTGTCACATGTTATGCAAGGGCTCGAACGAAACGAAAGACCAAGCAGAGAGGATATGTCAGCAGAGAGTCCCATTGCGAAGTCATATTGGGCACAGTGGAACAGTTTGGAATTGATATCCGGTTGCTTGCATCGAGTATGGGAGAGTGAGGATGGTCAGTGCAAGAAGAAACTTATAGTTGTTCCCAGAAAGAGGATTCCTGACGTGCTCAGCGAGTTGCACAATGGTCCAAGTGGAGGCCATCTTGGAATCACGAAGACACTCGAGAAAATTAAGCAGAGATTCTATTGGGTTGGTTGCCGTCAGTCGGTCACCGAGTGGATTGCCAATTGCGAGGTATGCAACAGAGCGAAAGGGCCCAAAACCCGAAGTCGTGGCCAGATGAAGCAGTATATTTCAGGTGCACCATTTGAAAGGATCGCCATGGATGTCGCAGGTCCATTTCCTACTAGCAACCGCGGAAACAAATACGTACTGGTGGTTATGGATTATTTCAGTAAATGGCCAGAGGTATACCCAATCCCAAACCAAGAAGCAGAAACAGTAGCAGAAGTGGTTAAAAACGAATGGGTTGCAAGGTATGGTGTACCAATGGAGTTACATTCTGACCAAGGCAGGAATTTTGAATCAGCTGTGTTCCAAGAACTGTGCAAGAAGTTGGGCATTCGAAAAACACGGACAACTGCATTGCATCCTCAGTCCGATGGTATGGTGGAACGTTTCAATAGAACATTGGAGGAGCATTTAAGGAAAGTAGTCGACAAGTACCATAAGGACTGGGATACACACATATCATTATTCTTGATGGCCTACCGATCGGCAGTACATGACACAACGGGCCAAACTCCCGCAAAGGTAATTTTTGGCAATGACCTTCGACTGCCAGCTGATTTGAAGTATGGGATAGATGCCGATGCGGAGAGGAATGTCAAGAAATCCACTGATGTCTTAGAAGAAGAGCTGAGAGAGATACACGATCTGGTAAGGCAACGAGCAAAGATTATGAGTGACAAGATGAAAGCGAGGTACGATAAAGCAATTAATTCGGAAGGGTTTCAGGAAGGAGATTTGGTGCTGCTATACAACCCACAACGAAAAAAAGGTTTGTCCCCGAAATTGCAGTGTAACTGGGAAGGCCCATACAAAGTTGTAAAACGGATCAACGATGTAGTGTACCGCATACAAACCACTACCAAACCACGAACCAAAATGAAAGTGGTTCATTTGGAGAGATTAGCAGCGTTTAGATCGAGAGATTTGTCTGATCGGGACGATCAGACTTAGGTGGAGGGCAGTGTTACGAATATTAGCAAAACTAAGGAGTGCTGCCAGCTCTAAGCCGATCTAAGCAGTGACGTGAATGCACATCAATAATTCAATCATTATGTATCTACATAAACGAATCAATAATTGCGTCTACACATATGTACACATTCCGACGAGCAACATTTACATACAAGGCAGCGAGAGATGAGATGTCACACACCGATGAATTTACTTATACGCTTATGTGTGTGCGGGAGACTGTAAACTACAAACACATGCATATACCTTATCTGAGTTGTCACAAGAGAGAGCAATAATTTGTGCACGTAGTTGTGGCTGGCGATTTTGTAGCCGAAACAACTAGTAACTTCTGGAAATCGAAGAGCCTAGAAGTATGCAGCGTAAACTATAAAAGCGATGCAGGCGAGTAAGAAGTAATTCAGTTTGATTTGAATTGTCAAGCAGTTACGAGTAAGACGATATCTAGCGAGCAATAGCACTATTATTTTGAAAGTCAGTTTCCTTTAAGATATCAGTTTGGTTATTAAGCTATTCGTTGCACAGTTTGAGTGTTATTGTGAAGTATTTTAATAAAGGCCATTTTTCCGTTATTCAATATTGGAGTTATTTATTCAACAGTTTAGCGATACGATCCTAGCAAAAGGGCAAATAAGAGGATTTGCAAGTAAAAATTCGTTACAATACGATATGGGAATCAAATAAAAGGTGTTAATGAGTATTTTAAAAGGGAGCGGGCCTAGTTCTATAGGTGGACGCCTTTTCGGGATATCGCCATAAAGGTGGACCAAGGGGTGACTCTAGAATTTGTTTGTACGATATGGGCATAAAATTAAAAGTATTATTGAGGGTTTTTAAAGGGAGTGGCCCTTAGTTGTATATGTGAAGGCGCTTTGGAGATGTCGACCAAAATGTGGACCAGGGTGACCCAGAACATCATCTGTTGGGTACCCCTAATTTATTATACCTTTCATGAAAATGAAATGGTATATTAATTTCGTCACGAAACCCAAAATTGTAAGTCCTTAAAGGAAAATAGATAGACCCACCATTAAGTATACCGAAATAATCAGGATGAAGAGCTGAGTTGATTTAGCCATGTCCGTCTGTCCGTCTGTCTGTTTGTATGCAAACTAGTTTATTTTATATTTATCTTAAAAATCGTTTATGTATGTAGATCTCTTCACTATATATTTCTTATCTTATACATCCGATTATTCGGAGATTACGAACGGGATAAGATTATTGTTCAGCCCCATTCATGAAAGGTATCAAGTCTTCGGCACAGCCGAAGACAGTCCCGTTCTTACTTGTTTATATATGTAATACCACGAACAGTATTCCTGCCAAGATTCCAAGGGCTTTTTATTACGCCCTGCAGAACTTTTTCATTTTATTCTACTTAATATGGTAGGTGTGACACCCATTTTACAAAGGTTTTTTTTAAAGTTATATTTTGCGTCAACAAACCAATCCAATTACAATATTTCATCCCTTTTTTCATATTTGGTATAGAATTATGGCATTTTTTTCATTTTTCTCAACTTTCGATATCGAAAAACAGGGCGCGGTCATAGTCGGATTTCGGCCATTTTTTTTATAAAAAGATAAAGTGAGTTCAGATAAGTACGTGAAATAAGTTTAGTGAAGACATGTCGATTTTTGCTCAAGTTATCCTGTTAAGGCCCGAGCGGAAGGACAGACGGCCGACTGTGTATAAAAACTGGGCGTAGCTTTAACCGATTTCGCTCATTTTCACAGAAAACAGTTATCATCATAGAATCTATGCCTCTACCAAACTTCACAAGGATTGGTTAATTTTTGTTCGATTTATGGCATTAAAAATATTCTAGACAAATTAAATGAAAAAGGGCGGAGCCACGCCCATTTTGAAATTTTCTTTTAATCTGGTATTTTGTTGCACCATATCATTATCGGAGTTGAATGTTGACATAATTTACTTATATACTGTAAATATATTAAGTTTTTTGTTTTAAGTTGACTTAAAAAAATTTTTTTTTAAAAGTCGCCCACTTTCGTCATCCGATTTTTCTGATTTTTATTTAGCACTTATATAGGAATAGGAGTAACGCTCTTGCCAAATTTCATCATGATATCTTCAACGACTGCCAAATTACAACTTGCAAAACTTTTAAATTACCTTCTTTTAAAAGTGGGCGGTGCCACGCCCATTGTCCAAAATTTTACCAATTTTCTATTTTGCGTCAGAAGTTCAACTCACCTACCAAGTTCCATCGCCTTATCCGTCTTTGGTAATGAATTATAGCACTTTTTCCGTTTTTCGAAATTTTCGATATCGAAAAAGTGGGCGTGGTTGTAGTCCGATTTCGTTCATTTTAAGTAGCGATCTGAGACGAGTGCCCAGGAACCTACGTACCAAATTTCATCAAGATATCTCAAAATTTACTGAAGTTATCGTGATAACGGACAGATGGACGGGCGGACATGGCTAAATGAATTTCTTTTTTCGCCCAGATCATTTTGATATATACAAGTCTATATCTATCTCGATTAGTTTATGCCGTTACGGATTACCGTTATGCGAACAAAGTTAATATACTCTATATATCATATATTGAAATATCTTCAACAAATACGTGTATGGGATTATATTGACCCAGAATAGATTGGTATTGAAAATGAGTGAAATCGGGCGATAACCCCGCCCATTTTTTCGATATCGAAAATTTAAAAAAATGGTAAAAATGAGGTAATTCAAAAATAAATACCGATATGCTAATGAAATTTGGTAGGTGAATTGGTTTTATGACGCAAAATATAAATTCCAAAAAGACTTGGAATATGGGCGTGGCAGCACACACATTTAGAAGAAGAAAATTTGAAAGTTTAGCAAGCCCTAAATCAAAAGCGTTAAAGATATTACATTGAAATTTGGCAGAGATACTATTTATATTCAAATTATATAGACTGAGAGAGGATGATAAAAATCTGTTAAAGGTGGCCTAACCTTAACAAAGTTTGCAATAACGCTATGGTATTTAACTACATTTGATTAATATTCTACCTCAGTAGTGGCATGTTTGAGCTAAGAACGAAGTCGAACAAAAATTTTCCAATCCGTACGAAATTTGGCCTAAATATTTTTTCTTTGCTACAACTGTTAAACTGCATTTTTACCCGCTCAAGTTCATTAGTGATAGCCTCTGTATCTTTTTTGCTTCTTTTGAACGAAAATGAGCTCAGAATAGAACCAGATATGTATTATTGCGCAGACTTATAACACTATTAACCACACAGAGCAAACAACAACAGCGTTTCAAGTGCACAGCTGGGTATATAATTATGGTTCGGTTTCAGCCGAACCGAGACTATCTTACTTGTTTTTATACTCAGCTGAGCAGAGCTCAAAGAGTATATTAACTTTGTTCGCATAACGGTAATCCGTAACGGCATAAACTAATCGAGATAGATATAGACTTCTATATATCAAAATGATCTGAGCGAAAAAAGAAATTTATTTAGCCATGTCCGTCCGTCCGTCCGTCCGTCTGTCCGTAAACACGATAAATTGAGTAAATTTTGAGGTATCTTGATGAAATTTGGTACGCAGATTCCTGGGCACTCATCTCAGATCGCTATTTAAAATTAACGAAATCGGACTATAACCACGCCCACTTTTTCGATATCGAAAATTTCGCAAAACCCAAAAAGTGCGATAATTCATTACCAAAGAAGGATAAAGCGATGAAATTTGGTAGAAGAGTGGACCTTATGACATTGGGCGTGGCACCGCCCACTTTTGAAAGAAGGTAATTTGAAAGTTTTGCTAGCCGTAACTTGGCAGCCATTGAAGATAGCATGATGAAATTTGGCAAGAGCGTTACTCCTATTCCTATATGTGTGCTAAATAAAAATCAGCAAAATCGGATGACGAAAGTGGGCGACTTTAAAAAAAAATTTTTTAAGTCAAATTATTACAGTATATAAGTAAATTATGTCAACATTCAACTCCAATAATTATATGGTGCAACAAAATACAAGAATAAAAGAAAATTTCAAAATGGGCGTGGCTACGCCCTTTTTCATTTAATTTATCTAGAATACTTCTAATGCCATAAGTCGAACAAAAATGTAGCAATCCTTGTGAAATTTGGTAGGGGTATATATTCTATGATGATAACTGTTTTCTGTTAAAATGGGCGAAATCGGTTAAAGCCACGCCCAGTTTTTATACACAGTCGACCGTCTGTCCTTCCGCTCGGGCCTTAACACGATAACTTGAGCAAATATCGATATGTCTTCACTAAACTTATTTCACGTACTTATCTGAACTCACTTTATTTTATCTGGGTATAAAAATGGCCGAAATCTGACTATGACCACGCCCACTTTTTTGATATCGAAAAATACGAAAAATGAAAAAAAATGCCATAATTCTATACCAAATATGAAAAAAGGGATGAAACATTGTAATTGGATTAGAAAATATAACTTTAGAAAAAACTTTGTAAAATGGGTGTCACACCTTCCATATTAAGTAGAATAAAATGAAAAAGTTCTGCAGGGCGAAATAAAAAGCCCTTGGAATCTTGGCAGGAATACTGTTCGTGGTATTACATATATAAATAAATCAGCGGTACCCGACAGATGATGTTCTGGGTCAACCTGGTCCACATTTTGTTCGATATCTCGAAAATGCCTTCACATATACAACTAAGGGCCACTCCCTTTTAAAACCCTCATTAATACCTTTAATTTGATACCCATATCGTACAAACACATTCTAGTAGTGTCACCGCTGGTCCGACTCATTACGTTTTAAAGAATCATGAACACCTTTCATTTGTTATCCATATCGTATAACACACATTCTAGAGTCACCCTCTGGTCCACCTTTATGGCGATGTCTCAAAAAGGCGTCCACCTATAGAACTAAGGCCCACTACTTTTTAAATAAGTATTAACACCTTTTATTTGATACCCATATCGTACAAACACATTCTAGAGTCACGCTCTGGTCCACCTTTATGGCGATATCTCGAAAAGGCGTCCACCTATAGAACTTAGGCCCACTCCCTTTTAAAATACTCATTAACACCTTTCATTTGATACCCATATCGTACAAACAAATTCTAGAGTCAGCCCTGGTCCACCTTTATGGCGATATCCCTAAATGGCGTCCATCTATAGAACTATGGCCCACTCCCTCTTAAAATACTCTTTAATACCTTCCATTTGATACACATGTCATACAAACACATTCCAGGGTTACCCTAGGTTCATTTTCCTACATGGTGATTTTTCCCTTATATTGTCTCCAAAGCTCTCAGCTGAGTATGTAATGTTCGGTTACACCCGAACTTAGCCTTCCTTACTTGTTTTTTTTTAACCTTGTGTGGTTATGTATATTTGCCATTTTTTGGTGTGTGTTGTATACATTTACATACATCCGTTGAACTATTTTCGTGGCATCTAATTATTTTTGCCATTGAACTTTGTGGAACTTGTAATTGCGAATGCCATCGCCATGTGTAGATAAAATCTTATGCTTTCACAAAAAAAATTTTTTTCAAATAAATACGATCGTATCTACACGTCAGAAATACTATCTCGGCTTTGAGTTAAAAATTGCTCGTAGCAAGTAATATAAAAAAGTTAGACAATTAAAAGCTCATCAAAATCTGTCCCAATGCTGGTAAGTAGATTTCTCTGTACCATTGGAATTTAAAATGTCGCTGTCTCTTCATCTGCATTGTAAAATATTCATGTCACTCAGCGTACAATTCTGGAAAGATAAGTCGGTTTCTTTTTTTTGTTTGTTTTGAACGACTACCATTTGCTTTCAAGGCCAATTCTAAGATTAAGTTTTAATCAAAATTTTCGAATATGGATGTTCATACCGTGTAGATATGTCTGAAGCTTGCATTTGAACATATTTATATACACAACTTGCACGGCCTCCGACTTCAGCTGCTTAAAATTTTGATTTTAGATTCAGTTGAGCGTATAATAAATTGAAATAGGATATCTGACGAAAGTTTCTCATGAGTTATAAAAATTCATTAACAAAAAAATATATAAGGTTAGTTCGGGACTCTGTGCAAATGGTCTAGCATCATTGCATTTGCAAGATGGTGTAGTATATTTACACTATACACCAACAAAATATTCGGCTATGCATTTGCCACGTCATTGTAAATACGCAACATCAGAAACGGTCAATACAAGACAGAATATGTAAAAAAAATCGAAAATTCAAAAAGTTGTTCAAAATATGTAGCTTATATTTGCTATTGCAAGGTTTCCAATACCAAAAGCACAAAACTCTGAACTGTCTTATTAAGACTTGAAAATATAATTGAATAAAATTATGTTTGGTGTAATCATCTTATGGGAACTTTGTTAGACCTTATTGCAAGGCAGGCCTTCTTCCATAATTCAATTGTTTCACCACAGCAGAAGACAAGCATTGCAAATACTGGGTGTGACATTCGATCAAGACCTACATGGCGATCAGGCCGCCGCAATTGTATCGAAAGTCAAAAGCCGTGACAAAATCTCTTGCCGGCAGCAGTTGGGACAAAGGCAAATAAAAGCTCATAACGACCATAAAGCAATTGGCCAGCCGGTTATATGCTTAGCCTTCTCAATATGGCTGCCGAGCCTAAAAGAAGCACACTGGAGCAAATTGCAGGGCCTGTCAAAACACCGCGCTCAGAACTGCCACGGGATGCCTTCATATGGGTTACAGTGAGGCAGTGATGCTCCCTATAGGGGAAATATTAAATGCTGAACAAAATGTTTCTGCTGAATACCAGGAAACCTGTATATACCCAACAGACAACATATTGTAGAGTCCCCGCCTCCCAAATACTTAAGAAGTCATCTCTGTAAGCACTATGAAGAAATCTGGCACTTTTAAAAACCGTATGAAGAAAAGTAGCATGGAAAGGCCCTCAGAGACATCCACAAAAAATCGGCATTCTACTGTGCCAGAGATTGGTGGGTTAAACCCCGTTTTTAAAGACAAATACTCTGAACTCGCAATTGAGACGTGCGTCACTCTAACTAATCTTGATCTGTATACTAATAGGTTAAGCTTTTACTTGTTCAGAATTATCTCAGGATCGTTGGAAAATTTTTTCGTTTGGAAAATTTTTCGTGATAATTTCGGACGTTTGGGAAACGGTGGGATTTTTTCCGATCATTTTGGTATAGTTTTGGTATTGTTTACCTTAACATTTCTGATTTGTTTTCTTGATCATTCAGGACTATTTAAAGATAATTTTTATTATTTCGGGACTAAGTAAGAATCATTACTGGATTGCTTTTGGAATAATTTCGGGGATATTTCAGTTACAGTACACTCGCGCCTTTAAAAAAATATGCCAGGTAGATTTTTATTTAGTATTAGCTATCAGTGAGCCACGTTTTAATAAATAAGTTCAGTCGTGCTGGTGTGATTGAGTCACAAAGTAAATATCTGTTCATTCCAACATCGAAACAGCCATCTATTCGAGCTTCAACATTCACACTCCGGTTTGTTTTTGGGTCGTTCTGGAAAATTTCTGGCTCACTTCGAGACAATTTCCGAACGATTTTTGGAATAAATTTGGGAATATTTGGGCCAGTTCGGGCTGTGCGGGATTATTTTCGCAACCGTTTCGGTAGTATTCTTATATTACTTCAGAGCCTATGGACGCAGAGGAAGCGGGCGGCCCTCACTCCGCTGGAAGGACAAGGTTGAAAAAGATTTAAATTCCTTTGGTGTAACCAAATGGCGTCAGTTGCCCCAGCGAAGAAGCGACTGGCGCGCCTTGTTGGGCAGCCATATTCGTTTAAACGGTTAAGTAGCAATTAAGTAAGTAAGTTTAGAGATTATTTCGAAACCGTTGCAGAAATTTTTTTGGAGTTCTTTCGAGAAGCATGTCGGAGAAAAGCCACGGCATATTTTAATACTATCTCCGGATCGTTTCAAGATTCTTATCGGTACTATTTCAAGACAATTTATGGAAAATTTCATGTAAAAGTCTTTACAGGAATGTGAATAATTTTTTTCTACACTTTTTTGTACACGGAATTGATGTTCCTTAGAGTCTTAGAGGAGAATGGCAGGCATAGGGATAAACTCTTTTTATAAAGAAACTTAAGAGGCTTGTTTATTGAATAATTACACTAAAAAATTATATTTTCCAAATGTATTGAATTGAGTACAGAAAGAGTTCCTGACTTCTCTAAAATCTCAGTTATGCAGTAATTCACGTAATACAAGGTACACACCAAGCCTGATTTCAGAATACATATTTTCATTCTGCGACCATAACCCATAGTAGGAAAAGAAACCCTCGCGTGGAATGCTCAGCTATATACTACATTAAACAAAGCCACAAGAGCTTTCTTCGCCTGCACTCAACTCTATGGAATAACATTTGGGCTATCACCCTTAATGGTATACTGGGCATTTAATATAATTGTGAGGCCAAAAATCACCTATGCTTCCTTAGTTTATGCGATGAGAACGTCCGCTGCTGAAACACTGAGTGCCTTAATGGGAAAACCTCCCTCCCATATTATAATAAGGACATAGGGAACACTTGCTGAACTAAGACTTCAAAATATCTCTGAGCTTAGAGGAATATGAAAGTAGTAAGAAAATTCATCGGAAATTCCGTACTGCAACAACGTAATGCAATGGCCCCTACACTCAGAATCTCAAAAAATTTTGAGGTGTCTATTGTGAACAGCGCCCTTTGGGAAACATGGAATCCATATACTGACTCTGACCAAGAAATCTTGTACACGCATGGATCAAAACTTGATGACGGAAAAACTGGAGTTGGCATCTATGAGCCGAACTTCAGAAATCGATACCAAAGTGAGTTCACGGTAGAGCATATATACGAAGAGGTTTAACCTATCAGTATCATCATATGTCAGACAGCTTGGCAGCCTTTCGTGCCTTGAAGTCTTATACAAATACTTCTAAACTAGTGGATGAGTTCCAAATGAGTTGAGAGCCAAAAACAAGGTGTTGGTATGATGGACTCCCGGACATCAGAGAAATGAAGGTAATGAACAGCAAGACTACCTAGAAAGTGAGCTAAAGCAGAATTTGATGGTCCATAGCCCTCAGGGAACCATAGGAAAATTGGAAATAAAGCAGTTCAGACAAATTTTTTATACTACAAGCAACGAGATAATCAAACAACTTCATTAATCTAAGCAAAGAGGACCTACGAACAATCACTGAGTGCTATACGTGACACTGTAGTCTACGATACCACCTAAGTAAGTAAAAGTTATCCGATATACACAAACATGTCGCTTTTTGAGCTGGAGGAGGGAAAGCCGCTTCACATTTTCTGCAAATGCGTTGCTGTGACTAAGCATAAACTCTCCCATCAAGACGTCGTAACTCTTAATCCACTCGTGATGTGGAGTAAAAACCATGAAAAGGCACTTAAATACTTTGAAAGCCACCACATTCAGTAATAGGCAGAAAGGTCAAACAGCATAGATCTGAGGAAATGTCGCAATGCATCGAGGCCTAATAATAATAATAGACTGAAGTTCTGGTAGATCGCTAGATCTATAAAGCCTTCGGCCCTGTCGAAGAAAATAACGCCCTTACTTGTTTATACCCAGCTGAGCAGAGCTCACATAGTCTATTAATTTTGTTCGCATAACAAAACCCCGTAATGGCATAAACTAATCGAGATAGATATAGACTTCTGTATATCAAAATGATTTGGGTGAAAAAACAAATTCATTTAGCCATGTCCGTCCGTCCGTCTGTCCGTAACCACGATAACTTGAGTAAAGTTTGAGGTATCTTAATGAAATTTGGTATGTAAGTTCCTGCGCACTCATCTCAGATCGCTATTTAAAATGAACGAAATCGGACTATAATCACGCCCACTTTTTCGATATCGAAAATTGCGAAAAACTGAATAAGTGCGATAATTCATTACCAAAGACGAATAAAGCAACGAAACTTGGTAGGTGGGTTGACCTTATAACGCAGAATAGAAAATTAATAAAATTTTGGACAATGGGCGAGGCACCGCCCACTTTTAAAAGAAGGTAATTTAAAAGTTTTGCAAGCTGTAATTTGGTAGCTGAGTATGTAATGTTCGGTTACACACGACTAGCTTCTTATTTGTTTTTTATTGATTTCGGGTTAATTGACTTCTCTTTTTAGACTACAGAAAAAAAACATTATTCAGGCATATAAAAACGTATTTCTGCCTTACAAACAAAATACACCACCTTTTCAGCTTAATTTTTTTCTTTCCCTTATTCTCACTTTGCCATCAACAATTAAATTAAAATATTCCTTTTGTGCTCCCCCTGCGTTATTTTTCTACTAAAAAAATTTTTATTAAAGTTGAATTCTTGCGGTCCAATAAATCGAATCAATATTTTTGTACAGTGGGTCTCTGTAAATATTCCTCAAAAAATATGCAAAAATTTCTACAATGGAATTTCAGTTGCAATAAAGGTAAGAGTAGATATTTAAGTGTATACAAATATACATACTAACGTGTATGTATGTATATGTGTATACACAAGTACTGAAAAAACGAAAAATCAAAAAGAGGTCAACATAAGCCATTAAGGCACTGTGTATTCTTTTGTGCCCACCTCCCCTTCATACCCGCCCACACACGGCAACAGGTAAGTAAACAAACGCACAACACAGAAGCCATTGTAATTTACTTTTGTATGCCACCAACACAAATTAAACGTTTTTTCTTTTGTTGCACACATACACACACATTCAAGAGTTATGTGATTTTTATTTAAGGAATTTTTATATGAAAAAGTACCAAGACAAAATAACATGTACGTGATATGGTGCGTAAAATTACAAAAATCACATGGGCTATCGTTAGATCACGCGATTCAAGTGATGAGCGCTAAGAACCAAGTGAGAGAGCCAATAAATATGCATCTTTATGTACAACAGTGCTTATGCAGGTACTTACATACCATTGAATCGGACTGCAAAAGTGATGACCGGGTTGCTAGCGGGGATTTAAACTGCTTCCTTTTTTTGCAATGTGCGAAATAAAATACATTTATATGTATGCGTGTGAATTTGTGTAAACACCAAATCAACATTGTGGTTTAAATGACGCTGAAACGCCTGAAAGTATGCAAATACTTATTTCCACGAAATAAGCCGGTGCTAAGGTCAACAAGTGGACAATTTTAGGGTAATTTGCGAATTTTCATGTACGCCGCAAAATAATTTAAAGATGCCAATGGAAATATTTTCAGAGACGCTGTCAAAATATTTCTGCTTGTTTATAAATGGATGTGGCAGACGTGTAAGACAAGTTGAGTGAGTAGCGAAAGTATGAGTTCTAAGATATTACCA
Organism: Eurosta solidaginis; assembly: GCA_029619165.1. Taxonomy (NCBI): domain Eukaryota; kingdom Metazoa; phylum Arthropoda; class Insecta; order Diptera; family Tephritidae; genus Eurosta; species Eurosta solidaginis. The sequence goes on from JARSSU010032576.1 coordinate 22,137, forward strand.
TCAATAAATTCGAAAGAATAATCAATTATTTACATACTTGAAGCACGATGGACTTAATTCAAACGAAATAAGCTGAGTTAAATAGTCAGAGTCAGAGTAGTCAAGCGAAATCAAAGCTTAATATGAACATAATTTATTATGAAGGTGATTAAGTTAATCATGACCTCGACACACGACGTTGACCGTAAATCCATATATTTGATGTATATTGCAACGATTTTCCGTCATCTCTTGTCAAACTTTGGTTTGGAGACAAATTGGTTTCGACGCTGTGCCATCTGCCGTGTAATTTTTCGAACGAAATATTATCCACCCTGTCGGATAATCACGGATAATACTGAGTGCCCGCAAAAAACTTCTGAGTGTCTCACCGACATAGCATAAAATTTTAAGAACACTTACCACTTTTTTTTCTGCTTATTATATTTATTTAATTGCACTGAAAATAAAAAAAATGAGAAAATTAGTATGGAAGCTGCTATCATATATTTTATTGAATGCTAATAAATTTTAGTCTTACGACATAACGACAATCTGCCATGCTATTTTGAATCCCCTTGCTTATGTAGCAAGGCGCTATTTGTCACATTGAGGTAGTAAACTCAAACAATCTTACTCTTTTTTTAATGAAGGTTGAACTTGATGAGCGTGGTCTTCGAATTATTTGCTTTTCGATATTCAAACTAGAGCTTGGGAATTCTTCTCGAACAGGAGCGAGAGTTGCGAAACTAGTTGAACCGGGAACTTGGATGCTCGGCAGCTTCTTGAATCTCGAAATGCTCGTAAAACTCGCGAGCTTTTCGACATTCAATTAAGTCGTCATACAGTAGATATCTTAGCCTACAGGTACTTAGTAAAGGTTCGTAGGACCTCTCTGCTTAGAATAGTGAGTTCAAATTATACTTTCGTTATTGGGATAATGATTATTTTGGCCTGTCTTGGAAATGGATATTTAATCCAGTTTTTTCTGAAATGCTTTGTTTCCCAGTTACTTTTTGGATTCTCCAGTTTGTACCTATGTGACACAACAGTAGGTTTCTGGACCATAGAATGCTGCTATAACAGCACGCTTGGCTGGATAATCTGCATGTTTATTACCTTCATGACCCTGATTCCCGGGAATGCATCCTCATATAATCTTGTTTTTGGCTCATACACTAGGTTAGAAGTATACTGCAAGGCAAGCAATGCCACCTAGTTTTCCGTAATAAAGTGGAGCATATTACTTGGATTCGGAAGTGGGCAGAAAGCAGTAAATTTATTAATATATAGTTAATTAAGTGCGCTTCACCTTTATATTTTTATTTCTCATACATATTTTTACAATATCTATGTACAAATCTTAAGATCAAAGTTCGGCAAAAATATGATTTTTGTCCATTTATATAAAGGAAATGCTTAAAATTTTTTTATTTCCTTTTTATTTTGTACGTATTACGATAGAACACGTTAGCAGTTTGGAAACAAATAAAATTAATTAACTGCACGCTTTGTACACATCACAAAAAAATATAAAGCTGTTTTAATAAGAAATTTCTGTGGAAGTGTTTCTTAAACCTTTTGTTGTTCTTATCTATAAGTTGGTTCGAATTTGGCATATACTTTTACTCTAAAGTTTACGCTGAAACGGGCCGAGTGAAAAAAAAATAAGATTTCTATAGCTCAAACTTAAATTTAAAAATGCTTTTATTGTGCCTAATTTCTGAAATCTATTGCTTTTTTATTATTCATACGACCCAATTATGTCATTGTTGTTGTTGTAGCGATAAAGACCCTCCCCGAAGGTTTTAGAAAGTGTTATTGATTTTGATGGTCCTTTGCCGGACATGCATACAGTATGTTTGGGTAACCAGCACCACTAACGTACAAGCAGGACCATCTGGAAAACGCCACCCACCCCCTACTTCTATGAGGAACTTTGAGTCGCCTGAGCCTCGACGGGCAAATAAATAGTATTCGCCACGGATGGGTGAGGTTGACAATTGGCTTTGAGAAGCTGTAAATAGCGCTGGCAAACCATTGCACCATTTGGGTATTTAAGCCGCCTCCTACAAGAGGCATGCCTGCCGCGGGTATATTCTAAGCCCCCTAACACGCGTGTGATGTTCATTTAAAACCAAGTTGTTTCGGGGAACTCTCCGAGTGTATTTCAGCCAAAAAACGCTTTTCTGTGAAAACTCATCTGGTTGCAGACGCCATTTGGTGTCGACATAAAACATATAGGTCCCATCCCGCCAATTTGTAGGAAAAGTTAAAAGTAGCACGACGCAAATTGGAGAAGTAGCTCGGCCTAAAATCTTCGGTGGTTATCGTACCTTGTATTTTTTTATTTTACAAGAAAAAAGTAGAGGCTGCCGGTTTGAAATGTATGTGTATAGCCAAAGACGAATTTGATATACATTCCAACGGACCATAGAGTTCGATCTGAATAATTCAACAAATTAATCCAAGTATTACTTGTCCATCTTAATCTCCGGCAATGACTTCGGTCTTCAAGTCACTGTTACAGCATACCACAAGTCATATTCCGACTCGAAACCTAATTATTTTCAACATAAATCGAAAAACAACAAATTTTTAGGACTTAAAAACGAAATTTATTGTCCGTAATTACTATATGAAGACTAAGGCGTTATGTACCGCAACCCTTTCAAGGAGTTGCCAATGCAAGTTATACCTTCTCCAACGCAATTTTCAACTTCATCTACCCTTGGCGAATGCTGTTTCTTTAGCAACCAATCAATGGCGACCCCGAGTTAAATGGAACCAGGGAAAAGTATGAAATGGTTTGTTATACAAACATATATTCGTCAGTTCTTTTATTGTTGGTACATACATATGTACATATATCGACTTGGTTCTGAAATCAACTTCAGGAACTATTGAAGAGTCAACCAGGTGTATTCAATAGTTCCGAAAGTTGACTTCAGACTGAGGTAGAAAATTATTTTGTGGTTTATATCTTATATATGTGGTTTGTCATACATACATACATGTAAGGCGCGATAACCTCCGAAGAGATCTAAGGCCGAACTTCTCTTCCAATTTGCGTCGTGCTCCTCTTGATTTTCCCTACAAATTGGCCGGACGGGACCTACATGTTTTATGCCGACTCCGAACGGCATCTGCAAAGCAGATGAGTTTTCACTGAGAGCTTTTCATGGCAGAAATACACTCGGTGCGCTTGCCAGAGACTTCCGAGGGGCGACCCCGCTTAGAAAAATTTTCTTCTAATTGAAAAACCTTTTTCTAAAACTTTTGATGTTGCTTTGCCCGGGGTGTGAACCCAAGGGCATACAGTGTGGTAGGCGGAGCACGCTACCATCACACCACGGTGGCCGCCGTCATAGAACTTGATCATTAGGTAAATTTAAATTAAATTTAATTTAATTAAATAAAATAAAATTATTTTTAAACCGACTAGTTATCCGTTAATCGTAAGATGAAAATTTATCAGCGTGGAAATTTCAATATGTTATCGAATTTTTATCAATTTGTTATCGGCGTGTTATCGAAAAGTTATCGGCTCTTTATCAACAATGTACCGATTTGTTATCGATTTCTTATTTTTTGATTTTATTACATTTCCTATCGGCGTGTTATCGACGACGACTCAAGAGCTTGTTATAAACCAGATACCTATAAAACTTCAATATTTAATCGATGAAACAAGCGTATAAGGAACCTATAAGAAGACGATGACAAGCTGATCACATATCAAAAACACAACGATAATAATTCGCTATCAATAATAAATCGATAGAAAGCCGACGGAGCTCTTCTCATAAAGGTCGAAACTATTTCTTTCTGTTAAAGTTACCTCTTTTGTGGCTTAACTTCAACCCCTGGACGACCTTTCGTTAAGCAAATTAGTTTCCTAAACGTATATATGCATGTTTACGCATTGAAATTCAAGAGCACTTGGCACTTCTGCCTTTTTTGTTTTTGTTTTCCTACTTTGCCCTACAATATTACTACGCAACATAAATATGCAAACCTGTATGTTACTTAATTTAAATAAGTGGGCTGTCGTCAACCGGATTTACTCAAATCTAGATACCAAGAGAACAAACTCTGCCTAGCTGCAAAATGATTTAAACGTTGTTGTTGTTATTGTGTAGTGACAAAGACATCTCCCGAAGGTTTTGGGGAGTGTTATCGATGTCGATGGTCCTTGTCGGACATATATCCGGCTCGCTTCGGTAAAAAGTGCCATTAAGGTAATATCAGACTATCTCGGGAACAATTTAATATGATTACTCTGAACCTTCAGGCCATCCCTCCCCCACTCTCTAGTTCCATGAGGAACTTGGGGTCGCCACAGCCTCACCTGCTAAAGCAACAGGATTTGCGACGGGAAGGTGAGTTTGACAATTGCGCTGGCAACACAATGAATTTCATAATTTCAACGTCCTTTGGTTTACTGCTTTCTATATTTTTAATTTTCTATAACTAAATGTAGACGGAGCTCAGCCTTTTACTAAATTTTTAGAATTCTATTACTCAGTTTAGGCATAAAGTTAATCTACGCGCCAAGTTTCAGCACTTTATCTTCTATCTTATAATTATTTTCTATAATTCGAAATTTTCCATAATGAATAAGTGGGCGCGGGTTATAGTTTCGATTTCGCCCATTTCAATACTTATACACTCTAGGTAGAGAAAAGTCTAGAGTACAAAATTTCGTAGAGATATCTTAATATTTACTTAAGTTATCGTGTTCGGTCCAACCAAAGCCTTTTTCGATGCTGATATTTTGATATTAGGAAGTCTAAATCTGTATCCTTTCTGCGATTACCTACAACAGTTATCTAATCAAAGTTACTATAACTTTGTGTACAAGTAAACGCTGTGTATAAAAATTGTCTAGACCCCGACCTAAGTATAATTTATCTAGGCCAATATACTTAGAGTTACTAATAATTAGAAAGTCATTTTTATCGTGGTTGGGACCCTACACACTCTTGCAAGAACATCTGAAAATTCCAATTTATTTTAAGAAGATTATGTTAAGTAGCAAGTATGTTTTATTTGAAGCAATGCAAACTCAGTTTCTATATTCCTGTGGAAGCCGTCTAAAACTCATTCAATTTTACGAATATACAAAAAATATGGTCCAATTAACATAGTGATGTCCTAGGACTCGACCATATACTCCACCTCCGCATTACATCAGAGTAATCCATGGAGTACCCACAGCCCAATAAACATCGTGTAAAGATTACAATCGTTAAAAACGGGCAATGATCGGCTTAAAATATACTCATGTAGAAACATGAGTTGGTCCATTGCTGCATTACAGTAGAGAATAATGGTAAGTACTCCATTGGACCACATGATCCAACGATTTTTGCGGGGTTGTGATCGGCTGAGCCTATAGGATGGCGCGAAGCACTGCTACAAAAACAATATGTCTAAGAAGACATTTAAATTCATAAAAAATTCAAACCTGATTAACACTTAGAACAAAATCTTGATTATGTCAGCCTACTTAAGTTTGAGAAGTGTTTTCGCTCAAAATTTACGGCACTGCTTCCAACTCTGGGTTTATGACAGTGTACAACACTTTAGCATTTTGGAAACAAATAAAAACTAATAACTGCACGCTTTGTACACATCGCAAAAATATAAACCTGCAATAACAAGACATTTGTTTTAGAAGTTTTTCTTTCACCCGAAAAACTTAAGCTAAAATGGCCGAGTGTTGTATAACTGGAATGGACAAGTATTTCTATTGTGTCTAATTCAGTGGTCGGAAAATTTAAATGTAAGTGTATTAGTGAGAGGGAGAGCATGAGCACCCAGCAGAAAATTTACTTTTAAATTTCAACATGCAGAGGATGCATTTATTAATAATAGTTATACCAAAATGTCGAAAAATTTTATATTTGACTCAAAAATAGTTTAAAATATTGCCAAGTCCCCCAATTCATTAAGTTTTATTCCCTTCGAAGGGTAGTCGATATTTTTACAGGCAAATGCACGTGAAATTTTGTTTTTGTTTGTCAAAAAGGTTGAGCACGGCAAATATCGCAAAAATAGTGCTGATTACTCGCTTAAAAACTATACTCCGAAACAAATACATTTGCCGCAAGCATTGAAATACAAAATGTTTAAAAAATATGTGGCTGACTTAAAGAAAACATAAAGATACATCATTGTATTTTTTTTCTATTTCGCTAAGTTACATTAAACATTCTATAGTAATTTTTTGCTGTGCAGAAGCTAAATTTCTTTTAGCTCAGAAAAAGAGGGAGTTCAGAAGAAATGGTTACAACTTTTGCTAAAATAATTTAAAAGAAATCATATTGTATGAGAAAGTTATTAAATATAACATACCCAAAAGGTAAAAACACAAGCCTAAACATGTTTGGAAGATGAGCTACAATGGAAACGATGTCTTACCAGTTGCGTTTTCCCCATCGTAAAATTTCTCACAGGGAATCTTAACAATTGTGCGACAGCTGTGCGCCGTGGTTATTCATTGCTGTCTCGCTAACGACTGACGATGGAGAGTAAGAATATGTGTGAAGCAAGTCCAGCTCAATTGATGTCATCAGAGACTTTAATTAAAGCAGTGGTACAGCTTTCACTGCTTCTAAAGCCAGACTGGTTACGATTTAAAAGTGAGTTTCGAGTCAGAAATGAGTTTATCTGGTTATGCATTATACGTTACAAGGACTTTGGACAGGAAAAGCAATATAGCGATGGGTCTGTACTCTCCATAGGGTTTCTTCATTGGGATGATCTTCGCAACTTTCCAACAATCAGGGAACACGGACGTGGTCAATATAGTATTAAAGATATAGGTAACAAACGGTAAAATTTTAGGGAGTAAACATTCAAAAAATTCCGTTTAGAATTATACTTCACAATTATATTGCACTTCGCAACTAATAGCGTGTTTAAATCAAACTGGTTATTTATTACTCAGCTTGCGCTGCTTTAATTATCTCGGTTTCCTCGTTCACCCATTTTAAGGTCTAGTAATTTCGCGAACTGTTGTATCTCATGCTTGGTTAGTTGCCAACTATATACATGTATATCTGTAGTCCACGCCTCTCCCATAGCGATATGCGTGTGTATGTGTGAATAACTACTTCGGCTGATGACTACATATTTGTTTTTGTGAAATATCTCTTCGACGCGTTCTAGATAAGAGTGGCTGCTTTATTGTTGCCGTGCATTTATTTAGTAGCAGCTTAGTGATGCTAATATTCGTTACATTATATTTAGTGGGTAGTAAGGATTAGGGCTGGGACTATCCGCATATTTGAGTATCCGTACGGATATCCGTTGAATTGGATAAAATCCGGACGGCATGGATATCCGCTTAATATTCGTTTGTGAAACTATCCGGATATCCGTATTTATGATATTTATTTTGTAGCGTTTCTTCATAATATCAACATATGGCACTGTTCTTATTTTCACTTTTTGGAAATTATCCCAAATCTTGCTGACCATTTTAGCACTCATTATTAGTTTAAATTGACGCTTTGTAAAATTGGGGCCTTTTAATTTTTGACGTTAACTTAACAATCTACAAACATATTTTGGGAATAATTCTTCGATGTTTGCTTCGTTTCATTCTGATATGCAGATATTCAACTTTTATATTCCAGTATCCGGTCATACGGATATCCGGATTTTCCATTTACGAATCCGGATATCCGGATAGCCGCATTTTTCGCTTAACTATTCGCTAAGTACCCGGCGGCCATTGTGGTGTGATGGTAGCGTTTTCCGCCTATCACACCGTATGCCCTGGGTTCGCACCCCGGGCAAAGCAACATCAAAATTTTAGAAATAAGGTTTTTCAATTAGAAGAAAATTTTTCTAAGCGGGGTCGCCCCTCGGCAGTGTTTGGAGCGCTCCGGGTGTATTTCTGCCATGAAAAGCTCTCAGTGAAAACCATCTGCCTTGCAGATGCCGTTCGGAGTCGGCATAAAACATGTAGGTCCCGTCCGGCCAATTTGTAGGGAAAATCAAGAGGAGCCGGGTGCAAATTGGAAGAGAAGCTCGGCCTTAGATCTCTTCGGAGGTTATTGCGCCTTACATTTATTTTTTATTTTTTTATCCGGCTATTCGAATAACCGGTTTATCCGGATAGTTGGAAAATCCCGATGCAGTTCACAGCCCTAGTAAGGATGTTTTATTTGAAGCAATGTAAACTCGATGTCTATATTCCTATAGAAGCCGTCTAAAACCCATTTAATTTTACGAATATGAGGCGAGAGTACTGAGAGACGCACTGCTACAAAAATTATATGTGTAAGATGAAAGATATATTTAAATTCATAACAAATTCAGGCCTGATTAACACTTAGAACAAGATATTGATTATGTCAGCCTACTTAAGTTCGGAAGTGGTGCCGCTCAAAATATACTGCACTGCTCCCAACTCTGGTTTTGCGAATGTGTACGATAGAACACGGTAGAAGTTTGGAAACAATAAAAGTAATTAACTGCACGCTTTGTACACATCATACAAAAATATAAAGCTGCTTTAATAAGAAATGTCTATGGAAGCGTTTTTTAAACCTTTTTTTGTTCTTCTTAATTAGGTGTTTAGAATTTTGGCACATACTTTCACCTGAAAACTTAAGCTAAAATGGGCCAAGTGTTGTATAACTCTAACTGAAAGTATTTTTATTGTGTCTAATTCCTAAAATATGGGGGAAAAGTTAGTGTTTATTTTTTATTCACGCGACCCAATTATGTATAAAGAGCGCCCACAAAATTTAACTTGCTTCACTTTATACTTCAAAAGCGGGGGAAATTATCTTAAACTAAAATGAATTTACATTATCATTTCGCGCTCCTGTTCATCATGGTTAACTGCTTTTTCTTGACTTATACGAATTCGGAATTTCGCATTATAAATGGAGTTGATTTGGATATAGTGAATAGCCCATATGTGGTAGCAGTAAATTATAGCGGCGTGAATGATTGTGTTGGTTCATTAATCACTATGCAAAGGGTGGTTACAGCTGCGCATTGCGTGATTAATAGAAATGTGAACCTCTTCACTATTATTGCTGGTGTTACCGATATTCGTGATTTAACTGGACAAAGTCGTACTGTGGAGAGGGTAGATTATCCATGTGAATTTAGTTTCTTAACAGGAAATATGGATATAGCTATAATTAAATTGAGTCAAACCTTTAACCCAAGTGAAACAGTAGAAACAATATCATGTTGCGAAACTACACTAACCCCGGGCACAGAATGCAAGTTAGTGGATGGGGTTGGACAAGAAAACATGGAAATCCTTCGCCTATACTCCAAACTACTGTATTACATATAACATCACATGCCCAATGTGCGGAACGTTATTATGAGGAAGGAAGGATTTTAACACAAGGAATGATTTGTGCTGCATTTCCTGGAACTGATATATGTGATCGAGATTCTGGGGCACCGGGCGTTGTGAGTGGAACACTTTGTGCGGTGGTATCACAAAGTATCGAATGTAACCACCCCTATTATCCGACTATATTTACAAATATAAATGATCCAGATGTTCAAAAATTTATAAGCAGAGCGTTGACACATTAATTTCGGGGTGTTATTTTAAATCAACTACTGAGTGGAAAATCACCCAAACTCGACTAATATTTAGATTTTTCTAGCTTTTATTCTTTGTCCATCTACCCTTTTTCCAGAAAACATTGTGGGAAAACTGGCCACAATGTTTTATATAACAATAATTTTTTTATTATTTCCATTATATTAGGTCGGTTGAATGCTTGTACGCATTTTCAATACAAATCTTGCAATAGATTTTTAAGTAACTTCTCATTGAGCTACAAACGTAAACCTTCACAGATAGGTTAAGACATCGAGACAATGCAACAAAAGGGGAAAAAATCTGTTAGGTAGCGCACGAATCGAAATAATTAGATGAGAACTTAAACCGTCTTTTAGGTAATTCTCGATGGGATAGAGACTTGAAATTTCAAACTTGATTCAGAGGCCGATGACAGTATACAACCATAACAAAAGGGATCGATAGGGGCGCATGAACTGGGATGTTAGAAAAATCCTACGGAATGGGGGTAAAGAGGACCTCCCACTGAGCTAAAAGTTTGGAACTTCATCTTCATACTCACTTGCAACAATTCAAGCTTGGTATATATGAACAATTTTCAAGTAGCTTAAAAACTAATGTAGCTTGACGTATTTTTGTGATATGTACTATATTGTAAACATACAAGTATTGTATGCATTCCGACTTAAAAATAAGTTTTTCACCTGGTAATAAATAAGGCACTACTCTCTTCCACCTAGAACTTTTATGTTTTTAATTCTCATAAATATTTTTACAATTTCTATGTCAAAATTTTAAAATCAAATTTCAGCAAGAATATATTTTTATATAAGGTCACATTTTTCGGTGATTTTTGTCTATATATGTATGTATATATAAAGGAAATGCTTAACATATTTTTATTTCCTTTTTATTCTCGAACAGAAGCTAGGGTTCCGAAACTCGATAAACCGAGAACTTGGCTTCTCTACTTTTGGCTTCTTTAGTGTGTATCTTTGTGAGTCAACAGCAGGGTTCTGAACTATAGAATGCTGTTATAACAGCACGTTTGACTAGGTAATCTGCCTGTTTATTACCTTCCGTACCTTGATGCCCCGGAATCAATCCTCATAAAATCTTGTGCTTTGCTCATACACTAGCTTAGAAATAGTTGTGTAAGACTGCAAGGCAAATTAGATGGGGCGAATTTGCCCCAAAATCTTGGGTGTGATGTTTGATCAGGATCTACATTTTGGTGAGCATGCAGCCGCAATTGCACCGAAAATCCAGAGCCGTAATAAAATCCTCAAATCCCTTGCTCGCAGTACTTGGGGAAAAGACAAAGAAACGCTCATTACCACATGCACAGCAATTGGTCAGCCGATTGCATGCTACGCGTCCCGTATATGGTCGCCAAGCCTAAAAACTACTCACTGGAAGAAGCTACAGGTCTGCCAAAATGCTGTTCTCATAACCGCCAGGGGCTGTCTCCTTATGTCCTCAGAACACCACCTACATAATGAGGCGAGAATACTCCCCATCAGGGAGAGAAATAAGATGCTAACCAAACAGTTCCTGTTGAATACCAAGAAACCTGGGCATCCCAACAGACATCTAAATGATGAGCCAACACCGCCTAGGAGCTTAAGGAGTCATCTACGTAAGCATTATGAGAAAATACGGCACCTGAGAACTCAGACGTATGAAGCAAAAAACACAAGCAGGTCCTCGGTGAACTCCACAAACAGGCATCGGACCTTTATGCCAGGAATTGCCCGGTGAGTCCAGTACTCAAAGAACAGTACTCAAAACTTGCGGAAGAGGAACGCATACTCCCCAGGGAAACGCAAGTCATTCTAGCTCAACTTCGTTCTAGATACTGTAACAGGCTAAACTCTTACTTATCCAGAATCAATGCCCCGCTTGCAATGTGTCCCCACATGACACCAACCATCTCTTTAATTGTAATGTGAAAGCAACGCCTCTAACACTCCTTTCATTATGGTCCACCCCTGTTGAAACAGCAAGTTTCCTTGGACTCCCGTTAGAGGATATTGATGACAATCTGTGATCGGTCGCACCTATTGGGTGGGGCGAAGCACTGCTACAACAACAACAACTGCAAGGCAAGCAATGCCACCTGGCTCTCTTCGTGGACATTCCCTACCGCAAATTTCTATTGCATGGATTTTTGCCTGAGCAATAATGGAGTAGCATCCCAATGGTATCGATCCATTTTTCCGTCAAGAAGTTCAGATATATCCGTAAACCAGAAATCTAAATCAGGTTCAGCATATGGATTTTCTCTCCCAAAGAGTTCTGCCCACAATAGACACCTTAAAATTTCCTGAGATCAGTTGCAGTATGCCTCCTACCACACCGAGGATCCTGGGTTCAACTCTCGATGCAGTAACATCAAAAATTTATAAAAAAGATTTTCTAATCGTGTTGGGCCTTCGGAAGTGATTAAGCAAACACTCCCAGTGTATTTTTGCCATGAAGAGATCCTCAATGAAAATTCATCTGCCTTGAGAGCGTTCGGCCTCGCGAATTTGTAGGGAAAATTAACAGGAACGCGAAAAATTAATAACTCACTGAAAAATTAATATATTTCATTCAAACCAAGTGTATATGTTTGTATGCTTTACCCCCTTCAGTGAGGATAGGCGAAGGGGGTGGGGGTTTAGGGGTTGGATCCCCCTCCAAAATTTTTGAATTTACCCCAAACATAAACTTTCTTATAGCCTTATCTTGTTATTTTGTTCACAATTGAACAAACCTCTATTTAAATTTCTTATCTTCTTCAAAGAATGAAGCAAACTTTCCCAGAAAATTAACTTGGTGTAGTTCTCCTTGAATCCATCATACATCCCTCGTCTCTATTTTACTCCCTCCCTAAAACAGTACACACGTGGTCTCAAACGGCTTTATCCTTTGCTTTTGGCCACGTTCTGCAACCCAAACTCTCTTTTGTGGTCATCATTATATCAAAATAGGGACATAGGGGATGAAGAATCATTTGAGTTAAATGCAATGATATTGAATAATATAGAATTATTGTGGTACAGCCGGGTTCAAAACTTTTGGCAGGCTTTTCTTTTCACGTTTTATATATTTTCAGCACAAAAATAATACACATTAAAAAACTCCATAATTTCGTAAAAAATACTCAACCAAAAAACTATTGAACACTTGCAAGATAATATAGTTATATGTAGATTTTAAATAACCAAAAAATATTTTACCTTTTGTTTCACCACAAAGTTTTATTTAATTTTAAACCACGCGTTATGTTACTTCTGTAAATTGTACTATTTGGCGCGTCATCAACAGCTCACAGTTTGACAGAAGATTATTCAATGAAGAACAATAATTATAAGAAATGATAATTACCGTTATATACTGTGGACATTTTAAAAACAACCGCATTCAAATTTCAAAGAAAAAACTTTAAAATTTTTACTTTTTCGCGTCTAAACCAAGCAAAAATGCCACTGTGCGCCGCAAATTGCAATGAAGCTCGACCTGAAATATCCTCGAAGGTTATCGCGCCTTGCATTTATTTATTTATTTTATTAATGAACCTAAGGAGAGACGTATGAGATTGATAAAGAACCTAGTTCAGTTCTCATATACATGAGGCCAGGTTTGTCGAAACACCTAACAGGTGTGTTGCAGTGTCCATCTAACATTGACTTTCTCTGTAGTCATGTAGCGATTGTTTGCAATCTATTGCAATGTTTGAGAAAGTGCTCCTTCCTTGAAGAGCTTTGGCCGCTGCATGACTGTCGTAGTAGATTTTAACATATGTGAGATTCTTAGGTATTAGCCATGAGCAGCCTACTTTGTGGTTGTTAGTTCTGCCTGAAAGATGCTGAATTGGTTAAGTAGCCCTATACTTAAGGAGAACGAATGATCTTTTGAGTATATTATACCGCCCACATTGCTATTAGTTAAGCCATTTAGGCAGACTGCTTTTGATTCTAGATATGGAGTGGAAATATCATTCTGTTCGAGTCGCTCCGGCATTCTGATAGAGGAAGGGTCGGAGTAGTGTGATTTAGTTGACAAAAGTTTTTTGTTGGGATGGTTTCCCAGAATAGTGGTTTGGCCAAATCTGATGCCGCTCTACGACATGAATGCATTGAGTCTAACAACCGCATCACAGCACGTCTTGAGCTTCGCATGTATTGTTTAATCTTCCGCAAGTATTCGGGGAGTCTCCTTATTGCTACAAGAAGAGGGAATAGGACATTGGTGCCCCCCCCCTCCCCGAGCGGGTAAGGGGGCTTAGAATATACCAGCGGCAGGTATGCCCGTCGTAAGAGGCGCCTAAATTACCAAATCGATTGAAGGGGTTGTGCAGAGCAATTTATAGCTTCTCCAACCCAATTGTCTACCACAAAACCTTCGGGAGTGTTCTTAACGCTACACCAACAACAAAAACAAGGACATTAGTGGAGAACGTTGCACCTGCTCCTGCTACGTGCATGGATTGGCTTCTATTTGCCAGATGGTGAGTACAACAGACTACAGGTACAAGAAGAGTAACAAAATGTTGAAACCTTTTTTCTTCAGATGCAGCTTTTGTCATGAGATGTATGACATGTCTTGAAGCAAGTACTTCCCTGACTATGTAAAAATCTAAGTTCTGCCGAAATCGAGGACAATCTGCTTCACCATATATAGACGAATTGGTTCAGTTTCTTTCACGCCTAATGCAGAAATGGAATTCAAGCTTTTTTTTTAAGCATCACAGTGTACCAGTCAGCGTCTTCAACATAACATAACCCAACTTTGCATTCAAAATGAAGTCAGGTGAAGAGGCTCTTGATGAACTTGAGCTGATTAACGTATACGCTTTGTTGATCAATTTTGAGTGCAAACAATAATTTTAAAAAAACCTTTACTATCTGGGAAAGCTCAATAAACAGTAAGTCACATTGAGCTCAGTCAAGAGTTCATCTATCATATATTAAAACTAGCTAAACTCTTGATTCCAACAGCTTTGTTAATAAGCTCATCTACGTCATCAAAGTCCATAGTTAGCTTCATTAATCTTAGCACTTTTACTATTGTACGATAATCAATTAATAAACTATTAACTAAAATTAACAATATGCAATAATGATAATTTGGGAGCTCACCTCGATATAATTATTAAGCTCGTAACAATATTTTTTAAACACGTTACGTAAACACCCTAAAAGATCTCATTAAAACGTACGTAACCTTAATTATGTTAAACTATTTTAGTTTACCTTGAAATTTTTTTGTCTTTGTTTCTGTGTGGAGAGGGCTTAACCAACATTTGTTAAATAACACAAAAATTGAGATCAACAACGAATGCCACGAACAAAAAAAATTGAAAAAAAGTGAAACAAACTATTACGAAACATAAAATGCAGCTAAACAAGTAAGGAAGTCTAAGTTCGGGTGAAACCGAACATTGCATACCCATCTGTACACTTGAAGGGCTGTTGTGTTTTTTTGTGTGCTTAATAGTGTACAAGGCTGCGCAATCACCTATGGTTTTATCTGCTATTTTCTTCGAGTTATACATCCCAACCTGGGACCTTGTCTTAAAGGGGAAGTTACACCCATTGTATAAAGCTCTTTTTTGCAAAGATGTAGATTATTTTATCCGTCCACGACCCTTTTAAAAATCTTTTATATAAAAGTGGGCGTGGTCCTTAACCGATTTCGTTAATTTTTCTTCAAGCATTCCTTATAGTAAAGGCAACCTCTCTGCCGAATTTTGTTGTGACAGGTTTAACGATTTTTTATTTATGATTAATAATATTTGTAAAATTGATTTTATCATAAGTCGGCGGTGCCACGCAAATTCTAAAAATGTTTTCAAATTTCTATCAAGAGTCTCAAAAGCAGTTCACACGTCAAATTTCAAAATTCTATTTACTAAATAATGAGGTTTTTTGTGTTTCCCAAATGTTATATATAAAAAGTGGTCGTGGTTATCATCCGATTTCGCTCATTTTCAATACAAATCTATTCTGGGTCCAGATAAGCTCGTATACCCAAATTTGGTGAATCTCAGTATTTACTCAAATTATCGTGTTAACGACAGACGAACCTGGCTCAATCAAATTTTTTTTCGATACTGATGATTTTGATATATGGAAGTCTATATCTATCTCGATTCCTTTATACCTGTACAACCAACCGTTATCCAATCAAAGTTATAATACCCTGTGTACAAGTACAGCTGGGTATAAAAATCAAGGCGATTTGAAATGTGCACCGCAAAGCAAAGCTTACTGCGCCCTGAGCACCAATAACTCAATCAGCTTAATTAAGTAGCTATGGCCTGCAACTAAAACACATTGATAGTATAACAACTAAAGAGATGTGAACGTCTTTAGACCATATTTTTTTGATTATAACATCAGATATCATCTTTTGGCATTTGTGATTTACCACAAACAGCAAAGTTTTGCACTAATTGTAACTGTACATATGTACTTGCGTTTGTATGTACAATACCCAGACAACACAAGACTGAGTCTGCATTTTCATTCATTTTGCTTAGTTTTTCTTACTTTAGCTTCAATTGTTTTCTCTTTTTGCCAATAATTAGATCTTGTATTATCTTCCTTTTGCACTACTCATCTTGGCCGCATACACTTTTAGATTATGATGACTCGAATAACAGCAGTATTGTAACAGTTTATCCCCTGTGGCTAATCTGCCCTCAAAATATTGACAAAGGAATCTAAATTAATCGGATCGGTTCTTTTTTTTTGTTGTGAAGAGTTTTGATATGATTGTCTCAAAGCGATTGTGTTTATGTGGGGGAAAAACCTCAATTTAGTCAAGCTGTTGCTATATAACAACCTAGTATTGATGGCTATAAAATGTCTGTATGTACTCCTGTGTGTATATAATTTGGACAATATAGTACAATTAATGGCCAAATGAGCTCTTGAAACGTGCCTTGTTAACACAATCGAGCGTGGACAATAGAAGCTTAGCGATACTCAAAATTACAATGAAGCAAAATTATTTGTTTAAGACATGATATTAGAATATGAGGATAAGATAATTAGGATAAGTAAAACTATTTTCGTTTTTGGGCGGCCGCCGTGGTGTGATGGTAGCGTGCTCCGCCTACCACCACGCCCCGGGCAATGCAACATAAAAATTTTAGAAACAGGTTTTTTCAATTAGAAGAAAATTTGTCTAAGCGGTGTCGCCCCTCGGCAGTGTTTGGCAAGCACTCCGAGTATTATTCTGCCATGAAAAGCTTCTGAGTGAAAACTCATATGCCTTGCAAATGCCGTTCGGAGTCGGTATTTAACAAGTAGGTCCCGGCGAGCCAATTTATAGAAAAACTATAAGGAACACTAAGCAAAATGGAAGAGAAGTTCGGCCTAAAATATTTTTCGGAGGTTGTCGCGCCGTACATTTATTTTTTTTTAAACTAATTTCTTTAGTATCTGATATGGGGTAAATGATATACTTTTTCTCTCCAAGATATTGAAATATCTTTAAAGAGACCTAGGCATACTTATTTGCAGTTTCCGAACTTATTTACAGTCCCGTTAACACTCTTAATGCCAACTTGTCTAGTAAAGATGCAGTACAGAACTAAACATAAGCAGTGTTCGAGTATGTATTAATCATGGTTCAATTATATGGTTGGCTGATCTCAGCAGCTGATTTTATTTATTTCATTGCATGGCCGAAGGGATTGTCAAAAGGAGATGGCAAACTCAAAATGAAACCAACACATTGACAAAATTTTTCTTACACGTACAAAAACTGCTAAGTTTTATGTTTCCATTCCTTACCATTCGCACCAACACCAATGCACAGATTTTGACAATTTGAACAGACATATTTTGTTGCTTTACAGATGAGCTAACCATATAATTGAACCATGGTATTAATTTACTAATTTGTACAAGAAAAATAGTAGGAGATTAAAAAATCTATGGGGCCGAACTTCAAGAAATCGATACCAATGGGATGCTACCCCACCATATTTCAGGCAGAAATCCATGCAATAAAGGCCGTGGTAGGGAATATCTGCGGAGAGGCTGAACATCGAAGAGCACCTACATTATGTCGGACAGCCATGCGGTCTTGCGTGCCTTGCAATCCTACACAGTTACATCTAAGCTAGTGGATGACTGCACTGAAATCCTTAATGACCTGGGAGCCAAAAACAAGGTTTTGTTAGGATGGGTTCCCGGACATCAGGGACATGAAGCTAATGAACATGCATATTACCTAGCAAAGCAGGATGCTACAGCAGCGTTCTATGGTTCATAGATCATTTGTAGACTTACAAAAGCACACACGAGGGAAACTATAGGTAACTGGGAAACAAAACAATTCAGACGTCACTGGATTGACTGCCCAGGGAAAAGGCAGACCATAATATGTATACTTTCGGCAACGAAAGTATCAGCCAAACTCATTAATCTGAGCAGAAGGGACCTAAGAACTCTCACTGGGTACTATACAGGACACTGTGATCTACGATATCATCTAAGTAAGTTAAATTTATCCGATACACAAATTTGTCGTTTCTGTGAGCTGGAGGATGAAACGCCGGGTCACATTCTCTGCGTATGCGTCGCTCTGGCAAGGCAGGAACTCTCCCATCTAGGTGGTGTGACTCTTAGTCCCTATGTGATATGGAGTAAAATCCTGAAGAGGCACTCAAAAGCCTCCATTTACAAAATTAGGCTGAAAGGTCATGCACCATAGATCTGCACAAAGGTAGCAGTGCTTCCAGGCCTAGTAATAATATTAATACCGGAGTTCGTCCAAAAAATTAATATTTTTAAGTTAACTAGAGCAATCCCAGAAGTTGTAGTTAAACCGCAACAGAGGCAACTTGACCGGAAAGAAATAATTTCGGGTTTTTACGAAGACCTTCGACAGTTTCTTATCGGTAACAACCGTTACCGATAAGTTATTATTCCATCGTTAACGAGTTCTTATCGTCGAGATATATTTAACTTTGGTGTTGGCTTATTTTCGCCGTGTCAGCCGCTTCGTATTGGTTTCTTATCGGCTTGTTGAAACCGGGTTACAGATGTGTCATCGATTTTATGGAGAAGTTTTGTCGGTATGTATTTCAAAACATAACAAACTAATAGCACTCCTATAAAATTCGATAGCCGGTTGATAAGAAATCGATAATTTTTCTACAAGAGATTATTATAATTTATTATCATAAGTCGATACACGTCGATAGTAAATTGGTAATACACCGATAACAAATCGATAATTTTTCAATATTTTTTTCATGCCTGTTTGCTAAGTAATCGATACATTTTCGATAGTAAATTGATATATTTTCAATAACATATCGAAAACTTTTTGATAACTTAGCGTTAAATTTTTCGATAAAGAACCGAAAATCTATGTTAAATATTTCAATAAATTTTTCTTATCAGTATGTAATATATTTAGGTCGAAACGACTTCGAAAATAACGCCGTGACTGAGTGACAGCGACAATATCTGCGTAACGCTTTAAATCCCACTTACTAACGATCGCAATCATAGCTCACGTTCAAGGCGAATTCATTACAGGTGGTGCTATCCCATCAGCTGATTGCTTCTTCTTGATAATTTTCCATACAAAGCCTTGTACAACAAAATGTCAGTTAATCGAAATCTATGAAAATTTTTTTTGACTTGACATTCTTCTGTACCGCGAATTGATTGAATTCGCTTTGACACCACCTGGTATAGATTCGCCTTGGCGAATAAGAATAAGTTGTCAGAATGTGCGCTTTCGGCGAACACAACTTTTATTGATACGTTGCCAATATGTTTCCGTTAGTTGAGCGATCGTTTTATGAACGGCGAGTTGAGCAACTGCCAGTAATTTGAGGTGAAATCAAAACCGTTGAGTAGCTCGAAAATACTCAAAGGTGCGTTCAGAAATTTATGATTCAACGATTGATCAACAATTATCTTTGCTGACTGCGCCCAATATAATCAAATAACCTGTGGTTTAAGCTGCGACTAGGTAGTAATAGAACGTGCAGTCGCAGTTCACTGCGTCAGCTACTGCTACTTAAATATCTCGTCCATAGCTTACTGCGACATCTATAATTACTTAGTCACAGCACAAGTTGAATAATCATTTGGGGCTTTCAGCGAACATTGATCGCACTGATACGTTGCAAACATGTTGAACGTGAGTTGAATGACAAAAATTCTGTTTTATGAACAGATGTCGAGCAGATGTTAAGCCGATGTTGAGCCAAGTGACAAATCGGCAAAAATAAACAAATAATAACAAAAATGTAAACAGTTATTTTATTCTTTATACTTAATTGCGACAATAAAATAATGAAACGGAACTATCAACGTAATAATTGAATTTTTGATATATTATACTGAAATTATTTTAATTAATTTTTTTAATTAATGTCTGAAAAAAAATATTAAAGTTGTAAAGATATTTATAAACAACAAAAACCTTTATTTATATTTAATTCATTGCTGCTAAATTTGTACCGCAACATCCTAAATGATTGTGTATATAATCACGTGCCTCCATTTTTGTGCGATATAACAAATTATTTTTGCACATTTAACAATAATAGTGGAACAAATGTTTGCTCAATAATCTGACGTAAAATCCCAACCGTTGAGTGAATCGATATTACTCAAAGGTGTATTCAGAACGACTGATCAACAGTTGTGTTCGCTGAAAGCGCCCACTCGTTCATAATATGACAGCAAATTGTTCTGCTGTGAGTCTGTGATTGCGATTTTTGTTAAGATTTCCAGCTTAAATTCAGAACAGATTGCTTTTCTTATTCAGTTGCAGTAAAATATAAATATCACAGTCACTGAAATCGCAGTCGCAAATCACGTTGTTTGCCCAAAACCGCAAAATCAGTGCCACAAAGGCAGTGGTCATTTGCTATTCATTACAACTTCGTCTTCGCAGTTCTGCAATAATTTCGAAAAACATGGTTTCGTATAATCTGGGATTAGGTCTTATCTTTAACTGGTTTGTCGTAATAAAAAGTCCATATAAGCCTGAACTCGGACTAGACGCAGAGTTATAAGCTCTTTTTCAAAGCGTTTACTTTCTAATAATGCACCGTATCCAAAATGGCTAAAAAAAAGTGCTGTTTTGGGGTTGTTTAAGTGAGTTGTGCTCACTTGGACCAGATGGGAAAACGATTTAATTCCCTTGGTGTTACCCACTGGCGCAAGTTAACACAACGTAAAAGCGACTGGCAGGCGCGCCTTGTTGGAGGGTCGTAACCGTTTAAACGGTTAAGCGCCAATTAAGTATGTAAGTAAGCTTGACACGTGATGGCTCTCCCCTCAGCAGTAGCGAACTTTTTCCCTTAAAACTATTTTCAGTAAAAATGCTGCTACTATCGCCTTGATGTTATGTCGTTAATTTCTAAAATAATTTCGAAGTGAAGTATTTGTTTTTTATTTCATTTTTAGTTCAACTTGCTGACCACGCCTGAATTTGATAAATTTGTTTCGTAGCCAGAATTTCTCATCTGTTTGAACGAAATTATTGTGAACGAAATTAAAAGCCGCATATTATTCTCATGAAAGGCAGGAAGTGATTAAAAAAAAATATCTGGCATCAAAACAAAAACACTATTAAAGCATGAAATTTAGTTAGCCACAAAAAATACGAATAAAAAGCACAATTCCGGCAGTAGTTTTTTAGTTTAGTTTTAAGAGAATTTATTAAGCAGCCAAGTTAACGCTGATGAGAATGATTTATTACGAAGCTTCAAAGCCAAAAGCAAAATGTATAACACCATCGAAACACTTATTTACATGGCGTTAAAAAATACTCAATTACTACAAGCACGAAATTGTAAACAACAAAAAATAAAACCAAAACAAAACGAAAATTATCGGCCGTAAAGCTTTAACAAAGCAAAAAAGAAAAAAAAATAAAAGAAAATAAAATTGGTTGTTTGTATTAAAAAATCAACAAAGTGAAACAAATGTTGCGGAAGAAATCGAATTTGCTCAGCACTCCATAAAAGAATAAACAACAATGAAAGGTCGATCATAAATGTGAAGTTGGTACAAGTAAGCAAGTCTAAGATCGGGTGAAACCGAACATTATATACCCAGCTGTGCATTTGAAAAGCTGTTGTTCTTTGCTTTTGTGTGGTTAATAGTGTAACGATTTTTATTTGCAATCCTCTTATTTGCAATCCTCTGCTAAGTTCGAATCACTAAACTGTTGAATAAATAACTCCAATTTGTAATAATGCAAAATGGCCTTTATTAAAGTACTTCACAATACACTCAACTGTGCAACGAATAGCTTGCTTAATACCACACTGACTGGATAGCTCAATGAAACTCTACTATTCAAATAGTACTGCTATTGCTCGCTAGATATCGTCTTAATCGCAACTGCTTGACAACTCAAATCAAACTGAATTACTTCTTACTCGCTGGCGCCGCTTTTATAGTTTACGCTGCATACTTCTAGGCTCTTCGATTTCCAGAAGTTACTAGTTGTTTCGGCTACAAAATCGCCAGCCACAACTACGTGCACAAATTATTGCTCTCTCTTGTGACAACTCAGATAAGGTATATGCATGTGTTTTGTAGTTTACAGTCTCCGCACACACATAGCGTATAAGTAAATTCATCGGTGTGTGACATCTCATCTCTTGCTGCCTTGTATGTAAATGTTGCTCGTCGGAATGTGTACATATGTGTAGACGCAATTATTGATTCGTTTATGTAGATACATAATGATTGATTATTGAGTGTGCATTCACGGTCACTGCTTAGATCGCTTAGAGCTGGCAGCACTCCTTAGTTTTTGGCTAATATTCGTAACAATAGTGTTATAAGGCTGCGCAAATAATACATACATATGTATATGGTTCTATTCTGAACTCATTTTCGTTCAAACGAAGCGAAAAGGTTACAGCGGCTAGCACTAACGAACTTGAGCCGGTAAAAATGCAGTTTAACAGTTGTAGCCGAGACAAAATGTGTATGCCAAATTTCGTTCGGTTTGGGAGATTTTTGTTCGACTTCTGGCATTTAAAAGTATTTTCGAAAGACGGGGTCACGCCATTTTCAAAATTTTTTAAGGATAATCTCGTATACCGAATTCGGTGAAGATATCTCAATATTTGCTCAAGTAATCGTGTTAACTAACGGATAGACGGACAGACGGACGGACGGGCGGACATGACTCAATCAAATTTTTTTTCGATACTGATGATTTTGATATATGGAAGTCTATATCTATATCGATTCCTTTATACCTGTACAACAAACCGTTATCCAATCAAAGTACAACTGGGTATAACGAACAAAATTAACTGAGGAACTGAAAAATCAAAAACGAACCAAAAATAAGTTAAGAGAACAGCTGCTAACTTTGCTGGTGGCTCAAGTTAAGCGACCTCCAGTATGAAGCTGACACCCTTTAGATACTCATTTTATCTTAACAAGATCAAGAATGACTATAGTGAAGAATAAAACAAAAACAAAAACAAAAAATAAATAAGGCGCATTAAAAAGAAAAACAACAAAATTCAAAGTCGAAAAACTATTCAAGAACAGCTGCGACATTGGCCAAGTTGCAACAACAACAACAAAAATAATAACAGCTACAAAGCGTCGGACATTTAGTTTGAACAACGAACGCAGCTCGCAATTGTTTAATCAACTGTTAAATCGTCGCTAACGGCATTTGTTCGTTTTCCAGTCACGCTTTACCTACAAGCGCATTACTGTAGAACGCATCACGTTACCTAACATAAAGCTGAAACTTGGGCTTATCGTAACCGTTCGGAACTTATAACGCTGATCGACAACCTATGAGATCATCACGATATGGGCCCTAGGGTCGTAACGTATCGGCCAACCAATGGGTTTTGGTTACCGCGTACGATAAACAGCTATTACGTTAGGGATCGACTACGCGATACGACCAAGACTCCCGCTTATCGATCCAAAGTCTGCTGATGGTTGCTGCATTGAAATTGTTGAAATAATTAACGTATTCGATGAGCTTCAAAAATAAGCCAGCGTCTTGAGCTCTACTGGTGGATTTCCGTGTTGTGTGCCATATAGCCATCAGCATCAGAAGAAGAAACTTCTCTTTATCTTGCTCGACGGCCACAGCTACTACATCGTCAGAGAAGGCAGCCTTTGGGTTTTTTGTATCCGCACTCTTAACTTAGAAACTTTCCTATCGATGAGAGCTCTGACTTATGAATCAGCTACATGTCAAACAAACCTACTTAAAGGGTTAGGAGAAGCTCGCTCGGCCATTTTATTGTATTGAAGGTTTATTTGTAGTATCATTAGGCTGTATATTTCTAGCAAACATCTTCGTCATTAAGATGTTGCCTATTTGCCTCCTTGATTTCAGGTTCTCGAGGCTCCTTGCTAACCCAAATGCTTCTAGCTTGCTATGGTTGTTGTATTTAAGGCTTCCTGAAATATAGATATATATTGCGGGTATCTCAGCATAATCCGTGTATAACATATTATCCGCCTGCTTTATTATCACTATAATGTAGTGGTGATCCTCTTCCGCAGGTCGAGATAAAAGAAGTACCTTCCAATTGTATGTAGGTATGCTAGGGTTTGGACTCTTCAGAAAGAAGAGTGTTTCATCCGAATGCTTGGGATTGAACTATGGTATCGTGGGCATCTGCACTCTATTCACCATCTCAAGGTTGCGAATTTATACCCTTCACCCCACTGTAAAACTCCGCTAGCATCCTGATGATGAAGAAAAGTTATCAGCTTAGGCCGTTCGCAAGCAGTTCATTTCACCCCAGTACGCTGTCCCTGTATCACACTTCAGTGGCGAGGTTTCTCGCGAAAAATTCCTGTGAGCGAACTGCTTTCGACCAATTTCTACGGACCCAAGACAATCCATCGGTCGGTTAGGATGACCATGGCTCTCAAGCAGTGGGCAATTCTTAATACTCATTGGTACTGTGAAAGTATAATCTTACTATCTCAGCTTCGCGCCCTCCTCCACCCTTATTTGCAGCTCACATCCGCCTGCCATTTCCTCTCGAAGCTCGTTCACTTTTTTCTTTACTGATTCATCTTGGCCATACAACCGCATACCCAAATAGATGGGTGAAGAACGCTGAAGAGAACCTTCTGTCACACCAGCGCCACTTGCTGTGGTACGACCGCCGTTTCCTCCCTAGGCCCTTATCGAGAAGACTCCATTGAAACGCAATGTGTGCCGGAAAATTATCCAATAAACTCGGCTCGCATAACACGCTGTTATTGGTGGGGTCTTATTGTAATCTAGTCCTTTAGGTTCATGAAATGTGATTGCTTGCCATTGAAATACTAGTTTGAGTTCAGCTGGCTAAATAGCCTTAGTCCGTCTTTCTAGTTATTCCGGCCACTCCCCTTCTTCTTCTTGTACTTACAATTTTACGGCACGAACTTAACGAGGCCTGCAGCCAGTCGTGCTAGCATTGAGCGACGGTACACGTAATAACTATTTTCCCCTTTGGAGACCTTGTGAATGCGATTTTAACTGGTGAAGTCGTAGGTAGTTCTGAAAAAGTGTTTGATTAACTTAATTTAAATAGTCTCGAAATGATCCCAAAAGCTATCCCTAACTGACCCTAAAACTGTTCCAAAATTGTACTCAAAGCAGTATCGTAATAATTTTGAAGTTTTCCCCAAATGATACCTAAAATAATCCCGAAGTGATTTTGAAATTGTTTCAAATCGGCCCCGAAATAGTCTCGAAATGATTCCGTAAATAGTCCAGGAGTGATTTTATCACAGTCGAAATAGTTTTGAAACGATCCAGAAGTTGCCCCAAATTTAACTAACGGCCACCGTGGTGTGATGGTAGCGTGCTCCGCCTACCACACCGTATGCCCTGGGTTCGCACCCCCGGACAAAGCAACATCAAAAATTTTAGAAATAAGTTTTTAAATTAGAAGAAAATTTTTCTAAGCGGGGTCGCCCCCTCGGCAGTGTTGGCAAGCGCTCCGGGTGTATTTCTGCCATGAAAAGCTCTCAGTGAAAACTCATCTGCCTTGCAGATGCCGTTCGAAGTCGCATAAAACATGTGGTCCCGTCCGCCCAATTTGTAGGGAAAATCAAGAGGAGCACGACGCAAATTGGAAGAGAAGTTCGGCCTTAGATCTCTTCGGAGGTTATCGCGCCTTACATTTATTTTTATTTTAATCCCGAAGTGATCCCCTAATAGTCCGCAAATGGCTTCGAAATAGTATCGAACTGATTCCAAAAGCTGTTACGAAACAGTCTTGAAATGATTGTGAAGTTTTCTCGATATGATAACTAACAAAAGTCCCGAAGTTCTCCTATAACAGTTCTAGAATGGTTCCGAAATATTTTCGGATTGATCCAGAAGTTGTCCCGAAATGTTGTCTAAAATTTCCAAAATGGTGCCAAGCTGTTCCGGAAATAATCTCGAAACTATTTCGTAAAAACTCCCGAAGTGATCCTAAATAATCTAAAAATGGTTCTGAAATAGCCTCGAAATGATCAAGAAGTTGTCCCCGATTTGCTACCTAAAGTTATTCAGAAGTGATCATTATATTCCAAATCGGCTCCGAAACAGTCTCGAAAAGATTTCGAAAATTTGTCCCTAAGTGTGCCCGTGACGGTTCAAAAATGGATTCGAAATAGTCTTGAAATGTTCCACAAGTGGTGGCGAAATGTTACCTAAAATAATCTCCAAGTCATCCTGATGTTCCAAATAGTCTCGAGTCAATTCCGAAAATAGTTCCGAAGTAATTCTGCAACTCTTCCAAAATGGTTTCGGACTAGCTCTCAAAATGACCGTGAAGTTGTCCCAAGGTTATTCCTAAAAGAATCCCCAAGTGATGCTGAATCTTTTCCAAATTGGTCTTAAAATATAGTTTCGAAATGCTTCCGAAAATAATCCAATATTGAAAGTTATTTTCGAAATAATACGTAATATACTGCCGTCCATAGCAAAAAGGCAGTGAAGTGTAAAAACTAAGATCGGAGAATTTTTTATTTATATTTTGGGAAATTTAAGTTTCTTCAAGTAAACTTGAAATTTAAGGTCTTGCTTTATCTATCATTATGAATTTTAAATGAGTATTTGTTTAGTTAATGAGTAATTGTAAATAAAAAATAAAAAAATAAATGTAAGGCGCGATAACCTCCGAAGAGATCTAAGGCCGAGCTTCACTTCCAATTTGCGTCGTGCTCCTCTTGATTTTCCCTACAAATTGGCCGGACGGGACCTACATGTTTTATGCCGACTCCGAACTGAGAGCATGGCAGAATACACCCGGAGCGCTTGCCAAACACTGCCGACGGGCGACCCGCTTAGAAACATTTTTTTCTAATTGAAAAACCTCATTTCGAAATTTTTGATGTTGCTTTGTCCGGGGTGCGAACCCAGGGCATACGGTGCGTTAGGCGGAGCACGCTACCATCACACCACGGTGGTCGCCAGTAATCGCAGAAATGTATTGGCATTTAAATTTCTAAAATGAAGTAAGTGCATTTTACTGCCTTTTTGCTATGGACGGTAGGATAACTCTCAAGTGTTCCCGAATTGAATGAATGAAAGATGATGCTCCGGCCAAGAAAATGTTTCTATCGGAACCCGCCTATGGAAGCAGAGGTAGAGGGCGGCCCCCACTCCGTTGGAAGCACCAGGTGGAAAACGATTTAAACTCCCTTGGTGTGACCAATTGGCGCCGGTTGGCGGAGCGAAGGAGC
Organism: Eurosta solidaginis; assembly: GCA_029619165.1. Lineage (NCBI taxonomy): Eukaryota > Metazoa > Arthropoda > Insecta > Diptera > Tephritidae > Eurosta > Eurosta solidaginis. Next base: position 49,398 of record JARSSU010032576.1, read on the forward strand.
GACTGGCGTGCCTTGTTGGACGGCCGTAACCGTTTAGACGGTTAAGCGCCAATTATGTAAGTAAGTAAGTAAGTTCCTGAATTCATTCCGAAAGGTTCACGAAACAGTACGGAAATAGTCACAATGTGGCCCAGTTTGATTCAGATAAAACAATAGATCCCATTTTTACTGCCTTTTTTCTTTTAACGCAATTTACGGATGTCTAAGTATAGAAGTTTCGCTTTTACCGCCGACCATTCATATGGGTAATCATGAAAGGTATAAAAATATCAAAACCTACAGATCAAAGTAAAATGAAACCAAACTAGAGGAAAAATGCTCAAAACAGCTGTTCCCATTTCAGCGTTGACCTTTTTTATACCACTCTTCCGCAGTAGATTTGGTTGCACAAAGTAAGCTGAGCTTGCACTCTCAATTACAGTTGAACGAGTAGTTAATTTTGCGCATTGCTTTTCAATACATTTTTCGCTTTATTACACCCTCACCTCTCGAAGCTAAGAAGTATGTAAATACAACATAGCAACATAGCAACACACACACGCTAAACTGAAATTTGTGTTTATGGCTCCAACGTTCGTCGCTTCAAACTTGGCCCAAAAAAAAACAAGCTACAATCGCTCGCTTTCGCATTCTTTCATAAATCGCGTGCTTTTTCTTAAAACCAAAACAGACGAAAGGGCATACAGCAAAAAATATGCGTAGCTCATATGTACATACCTACGTAAAAACTTCTAATGATAAGCACGAAAGAAAGAGCTCTAGCATCTTATTTTCCGTCTCGTGTTAATGAAGTAAACATCACGTTTTTGCCACTAAACTTTGCTTTGCATTCGCGCATCGAGGATGACTGTGGCCTGATTTATTAGTGTCTCACAGCGTGCTACATTTGTCCACAGATATATACATTAGACTGGGTCGATTTATTAACCGATATCGCGCCATCGATTTTTCTGATAGGATTTGGCAAAAAAAGTTCTACTACGCATACCCAAAAAATGATTTTCGAGCCTGCGAAAGGGTAAATTTTTCGACCAAAACACTCCCCACCAAAACCCAAAAAAATAAATATGCGACCACAGCATCTGTTGTTATTTAGGTGTTTTTTTCATACTCATCGTGCATTGCGCACAGAGTATATTAACTGTGATTGGATAACAGTTGGTTGAGTTGTGCTTCAGCATATTTCCAGCAGAACCTGAATTTGTTCCACAGTGTTATAGAAAAAAACCCTTTCAACATATGGAAATCAAGCAAATGGACGAACACAACATTGTTTAATTCTGTTCAGACCATACATGTATCAGCTTCAGAACCTACGAAAGAGGGTAGTGAAGGGGAAAATCTTAAGAACGCAAAGGACTGGTACAAATTTCAGAAATGTGTATCAGCAAGACTAGGGCTGCCTTAAGAGGTTGCCACCTTTGAGGAGTTGGAGGAGTGCAACAACTTCTAATCAAACTGCGTCCAACAAGGCTTGTCGTCTGAGAATATTCAAGGGGAAAGCAAAGCCACCAAGGTGTAGTAAGGTGTTGAGCGTTCTTAAAGAACAGATAAAAGAGATTTCTAAGCTGGCTAAAATTGAGGAAAACGGGGAGTGATGGGACGAATACTAAGATCTGTTGAGGATCTATAAACGTGAAATAAACAGGTCAAGGCGGGTTTCATTAAAGAAATTCTATACCGACATAGAATGCTGCGGCGAAACGACAAAACTGTGGAAAGTTCTACCTAAGGGAGATGTAGTCCACGAACTGATAAAAAAGGACGACAGAGAATGGTCACACAGTGGTGAAGACTCTCTTGAGGCACTACTTAGCACACACTTTCCATAAGGATCTGATGCGAAAGAGTTATCTAACAGCAACATAGAATTTCACCAATTTCAACTCGCCAGGTCCAGGTAGGATATTCGCTGCTATGCTGCAGATGGCAGATGGAACGATGGTTTAGAATAACCTGTGATGGTTGCATAAAACTAAACCACGTTCCGCAATCTTGGAGAACGGCTCGAGTTTTCTTCATACATATAGAGGGAAAAAACAGTAATCTTCACACGAAAGACTACATACATAGTTTAACAGCTTTTCTGCTCAAAACCCTTGAGAGATTAATATATATGTACATAAAAACCAAACAGAAATCAAGAATTATGCTCTTCAGCACAACATGCTCACACCAAAGGCAAGTTAGTCGATATTGCATTACAAAGGGTGGTCATGAATATAGAGAAAGTACTGGCACACCAGGAATATGCCCTAGGTGGAGATTGCTCGGACTTTCGACGAGTAATCATGGACAGACTCAACTCGATTGAAGCTCATCAAATCAAAATAAGGCAGGAATTGCATACAAGGAAAGGCGCGGACAGCAGCCCGTGACTGCAAAATAAAACTCTACGTTAGACTCACAAAGTTGCTGACATCTCATACGATGGGCATACTAGCTGGATACTGCCTTCTGGCGTCACATGCCGATAAGTTAGGCCTAGTCAGTAACAGCAGATGTAGGAAGCGCGAGCTGCAGGGTTTGGGTTCTGGGTTGTGTGCTGCACTTAATCAAAGCTCCAGCTGCTGTGGCGGCAGAGTTTCCAAATATTGAGGTAACACTTACTATGGCCACATTCAGCCTACGCGAGGTCTTTACTGACCGGCCAGGTCAACCTTACCTAACCTACCGAAAAGTTATGGAATTGTTAACGGAGTGTTCTGAATTTGTTTTCGGTTTGTAATAGATACCGATAAAAACTTCAATATAAAATCGATGACTAATGTGTAACCCACAAATAATAATCCGGTAAAAAAATAAGAAGACGATGTCTGGCCAATAACAAGCTGATAGCTAGTAAGTCGATAATCGAACAACACATTTTCGGCATCGATTTTTATCGATAAGAAACCGACAAAGCTCTTCTCAAAAATTTCGTCAATGCTTCTAAATCCTACCCATTAATGTATTCAATATATTCAGCCTCTGTCTGATGAATAAGTTTTTTGAACTTGCAAAAAAAAATATCTTTTAAAATTCCTATGTTTATAATGTTAAAGTCCACTAATTTCGGCGAAACCTTTCTACAATAACCCAGGGAATACCTTATTAAACTTTACTCTAAAATTTTCCACAATTTTCAGAGACAACACCACAACGAATCTCAGATGCACTTAAGTATGCGAAGTTATGCTTGCAGTACATAACTTTTCTTCAACATTGGACCGTTTGAAAAAAATATATATTTTCCTTGGTACCAAAAGTTTGCTTAATATACCAAAATAGGCCTCCGAATACATAAGTCCAATGGGCCTTCAGAATTTCCCATACTAAATGTATAGGAAGGTTTGATGTCACGATTCTGACTCATAAGTATAACTTCTAAAGGGATGCTGGAAGAAACCCCTTTTGACATATTTATGTAGAGAATTGAACGAACTATCGAATGGCTGTAATCTTGGCTTAGCCTATTGCCTCTAAAAACATTCAGGGTCAAAAGTTACTATATCGAGCATTTGAGCAAAAAGTTATTTTGTAAAACGATTAATGCTCAATGCGTCCCGCAATACCCCGGTAGACTGTTGAGCAAATGTGAAACAAAGTTGCCTAATAAGATTTTACTGAGATATAGGCATCTATTATGAGAAAAAATCTATCTTCGAATGTGATAGAAAGAGCTGATCGAACGAAGTTTCATTCGGTATTATGACGCTCATTCGATGGATTTCGATATATTTAGCAAAGCCATCATCCAGTGAGTTTTCTAGCTCCATATCACGCCCAATTCTCATGGCAATGCTCTGACTAATTGGGATACTTGAGGAGCAGAATTCGTGATATTTTTATACACATGAGTTGTGATAGGCAGATGTCGCTGTTGTGTTTCATTTAACACATAAGGGCTAGAGGCCAAGCAGCGACATCTATTTTTGAAATAAATAATAGTTTAAAAAAACTAAAAAAAATACGCTTTTATAGCTAACCGAACTAAAAAATAGAAAATAATTTTCAATTAAAAAGAGTTTATATGACAGTAGTAGAAGGTCAAACAATCGTTTATAGTTAATCACCTCAAATAAAATTATAATAAAATTTAAGTTATTAACAGAATAATTTAATTCAGATTAAAAAGCGTGGGGTGCATTTGACTACATTTCATATCTTTCCTCTCAGATAGTTGCCAATAGAATGATTGTAATATTCAATATCAAGCACCCCACGCCATTCGGACCCAGCTGACATACTAGAGCTGCTCCCGGAGTACAACCCGCCACAGGTTTGGAAGTCAACCCGGATAAAACCGAGCTTATCCTCTTCACGAGGAGGTACAAAGTACCAAATCTTACACCGCCGGTACGTTCTAAGCGTTTAGCGATCAAGTCAAGTATTTGGGAGTCATTCTGGATAGGAAGCTATTATGGGGTGACCAAAAAGTGGAGCGATCCAAGAAGGCGGAAGTAGAGCTGCTCACCTGCAAGAGGGCAATTGGCACCTCCTGTGGATTCTTCCCCAAGGTGACCTACTGGATTTATACAGCCATTGGGCGGCCGATTCTTCTTTATGGTGCCTTGGTCTGGTGGCCTGCACTAGCTAAAAGTACCTATCTTAAAATGCTTCAAAAGGTACAACGGAGTTCGGAGCTCTGCATTACCGGGGCTCTCAGCTCCACTCCAGATTCCGTTACATACATACATGGATACATAGATACATAGATAGATACAGACCAAGGTAATAAAAGTGTGTTAAAAAGGGCTCCAGTATGCTCTTTCGTAGATGTGCCATGCATCCCCTTCTATCATTAATAAAGGAATGCGTTCTTCGCATTATGTGCAAGGTTTCAAATCTATGGCCATTTGGGGTGTTCATAAGTTCAATTGACCTTATGTCCGTTAACCTTATGTCACCCCACCATCACATTACTGCATTGTCATTGAGCCTTGATACGTGTGCAAAGTTTCAATAAAACTTATGGCCATTCAAAGTGGTAATAAGGCCAATTGACCTTATGGCCGTTGACCTTATGTCACCGCACCATCACATTAATGCATTGTCATCGAGCCTTGATACGTCTGCAAAGTTTCAATCAAACTTATGGCCATTCAAAGTGGTAATAAGGCCAATTGACCTTATGGCCGTTGACCTTATGTCACCACACCATCACATTAATGCATTATCATCAAGCCCTGATACGTGTCCAAAGTTTCAATCAAACCTATGGCCATTCAAAGTTGTAATAAGGCCAATTGACCTTATGGCCGTTGACCTTATGTCACCGCACCATCACATTAATGCATTTTCGTCGAGCCTTGATACGTGTGCAAAGTTGCAATCAAACTTATGGCCATTCAAAATGATAATAAGGCCAATTGACCTTTTGGCCGTTGACCTTATGTCACCACACCACCACATTAATGCATTGCGACCGGATGATGTCTAACAGCACGTTTCTTCAGCTGTCAAATGAAATAAAAATTTACAATAGCAAAATAAGTTATTGAGTACAAAACTGTAAATAACAGTATGACTACAACGGAATTTTGGTTTGACAATTCGTCAGATGAAGAGGAAAGCTTAACGGAACCAGCCAGAGGTAGTCAACAGCTGAGCGATGCTTCCAATCATTTGGACATGATTTACACCGCGTAATTGTAGCTTTCTAAATAAGTTGTTTAATGTGTTACAATTGTAATTTTTTTATAGATTGATTCAGAACTTGAAATAGTTTGATGTAGGGTTTATGGACGCGCTGTTCAGTACAGATGAGCTGGTGCAAAAATACACTTTAGGTAGCAAAAAAGTAGAAAATAAATACAAAAACTTCCATTTTAAATAATTTTCTTTGAATTCGATACAATGTCGACAACAAACTTCTATTCGATTCAAAATTAGATACACAAAGAAAAATTCAACAGCGATGAGCTGTCAAAATATGAATTTCAAATTCGCTTCTTGATGTTCGATAGCCAGCGAAGATCGAATATCGAAAGATTCTTATAGTAGGTGCTATAGTTATTTTGATCTCTAAACAAACCCATTATGAGTAAACGACAAAACAAAAAATTCTGAAACGGTCTAACAAACATTAACATTTCTCCAACCAGATTATGTAACGTTGTTCAAGTTCTCATTTTTTTTCAAAGTTAATTAAAATAATTTTGTAACACTTCATAAAAATTATGCAGCATGCAAGAACAAATGACTACAGAAATATAATTTAAACAAGTAAGGAAGGCTAAGTTCGGGTGTAACCGAACATTACATACTCAGCTGTCAAATTACCGCTTGCAAAACTTTCAAATTACCTTCTTTTAAAAGTGGGCGGTGCCACGCCCATTGTCCAAAATTTTACTAATTTTCTATTCTGCGTCATAAGGTCAACCCACCTACCAAGTTTCATCGCTTTATCCGTCTTTGGTAATGAAGTATCGCACTGTTTCTTGGGCGTGGTTATAGTCCGATTTCGTTCATTTTAAATAGCGATCACTCATCTCAGTGTCCAGGAACTTACATACGAAATTTCATTAAGATACCTCAAAATTTACTCAAGTTATCGTGTTTAGATAGACAATGTGGACGGCCATGCAGCCATCCTTAAGTATCTGGATTCGCCTTCGTCGGACTATTTTTCAATATGAAGTACGAGGTTATTACCCCAGATAGGGATTATTGGTTGAAGGAGCCACCGGACCTGGGCGATAGGCTGCAGATATATACTGACGGCTCCAAACTGGATTATAAGGTGGGTAGCGATGTCTGTGTACCTCAACTAGGGTGGAATCTATTATTTAGCGTACCCGATAATTGCAGCGTCTTTCAGGCGGAGGCGGCTGCTATAAATGAGGTTACTGATCACCTGGGGAAGGCTGCTCACGGCTATAACCAAATTTGTATTTACTCTGACAGCCAGGCTGCGTTAAAAGCACTTGGATCGGTCACATTTAAGTCCAGGACAGTAGAGAAGTGCCGCAAATATCTTAACGAGATCGCTGAGCAAACTTCTCTCGGTCTGGTATGGGTGCCTGAACACTCGAATATACCGGGAATGAGATGGCTGACGAACTTGCAAGATGGGGCACATCCGTTCCGCGTTCGTCGTCCTGGGAGGGATTGAGCATGCCGCACGCGACCTGTAAGCTCATTTTGAAAAGGAATTTTCCTTGGGGAAGCGGGTGTGAGATGGAGCAATCTTGAATCCTGCTACCACTCCAAGCTCGTGTGGCCTGAATGGGGCGCGAGACGCACAAAAAGTCTCCTTCTTCTTGGTAGAGGAATATCTCTGGTGGTTGGACTTATAACCGGCCACATGGCTGGGTGCTCCATATAATAATTACTGCAGGAGCTGCAAAGACGAAGAGGAGATAGAAACAGGCAAACATTTTCTGTGCGATTGTCCCGCGCTTTGGCACAAGAGGAAGAAATCTCTGGGATCTCCCTTTTTTGGCGATCTTTGTGATCTGGCTAAGTTGGAACCTAAGAAACTCCTGACGTTTGCTGTATCGACCTGTTGGTTTGAGTTGGGAGGAGATCCACGTGGTATCACAATGGGACTTGTTTGGGCCTAAGTGCACTGGTGCTCGCACCGGTGGCCACTCTAACCTAACCTAACCTATCGTGTTTACGGACAGACGGACGGACATGGCTGAATGAATTTCTTTTTTCGTCCAGATCATTATGATATATAGAAGTCTATATCTATCTCGATTAGTTTATGCCGTTACGGGCTACCGTTATGCGAACAAAATTAATATACTCTGTGAGCTCTTCTCAGCTGAGTATAAAAAAAAACTCATTAAATTGCTTTTGCGCTTATTATGTGCACACCAGCTTAGAAGCAATATTTCTCAAAGTTCTTAAGCGAAATCGTTAATGTAGAAAAACTTAGAAGTAATTAATAAACCAAAACATAATTTTGTTTTGCTGTTTGTAAATAATTACAAGACAAGAATATGAAATGGCACAGAAGCTATAACTTTAGTTGTAAAAAATATTTTTGTACATATTATGATGCATGAACATTGGTTTTTTTGGCATATTGCCTCCAACGTCATTTGGAGACCGTGGAAATGGTTTGTATGACAATTATTGACGTGCAACTAAAGTTTCATCATCATCAATAATTGACGCTTAATCGCCTAAGCAACTTTGACCGTTTCGTAACAAGGCATGCCAGCTATCCCTGTTTCGCAATTACTGACGCCTGTTGGAAGCTCCAGGTGAGATCAAGTCTTCCTTTCCCTGCCTCTCCCAACTCAGTAGAGGTCACCCCTTGGCTCTGCTTCCAAACTGCAGTGTCTACTGAACTACTTTTCTGTTCGGGGTGTTCTCTTCTATTCGCATAACAGGACCTAGTCAGCGAAGCATTTGCGCTTTTATTCGTTGCACTATCTTCATATTTGAGTAAAGCTCATACAGCTCAGAATTCTAGCATCTACTATAACCGCATACGGCATCACGGACAGGATAATACATCTTCCGGAGAATTTTTCTATCGAACTCTCTAATAGCCATTTCATCTTCTCTCGACACCGTTCATAATTTCGAGCCATACATTAGAACAGATATGTATTATGAGGGACTTCAGACATTGATTTTTGTTCGTCGGGATGAGGATTTTTCATTGCAATTATATATTCATTCGAAGGCAAGAGTTATTCTCCGTTTTATTTCTAAACTGGCATTGTTTTCGCCGTTAATGCTGGTTTCCAGGTAGACGAAGTCTTTCACAATCTCGAATTTAAATCCGTCAACAGTGAGGTGGTTGTGGTGTGTAGTAGTTCGGTGAGTAGAATTTTAACGCAATCAAATCGCGAAGATCTTAAGAAATAAGATTGGTTTATGTGGATATGGCTTTAACGAAAGTTCACATAAATTGATTCACAGTAAATAGATCCAAAAAATAACTGTCCACAACGTAAAAGCATGCGATTTTTTCTTTTGTTTGATCAATGGCAAGTTTCAAAACAACGAATAATAAGACAACTAGAGATATCTAGTTTTATTTATATTTTTATATTTAAAATACTTAGGTTAGACTGAATGAGTCCGTAGTGTGATCAGAAGTTTATTTAACGCCCAAACTGAAAAACCCTATCAAAAACCAGGACCTATATTATAAAATAACTCTGTCCTCTTGGCAAATACTAGAAGCTTTCTAGGACCTATGCCACTTGCTGCTTCTAGATCTGTTAGCTGTATCACTCCTAATAACTGTAGTCTTACTTTGTTAATCTAAGCTTGTAAGACCTACACATGATTTTCGACACTTTGCAGCCCCGCACTTGAGTCCAAGCCTTTCCCTCTTGGTCGTTCATGTGCACCTCTCGTGTTCTCCTAATTTCTTCCAATTGGGACGTCTACGGAGCAAGTTTGGAGGGTCCATTTTAAGCAAGTTCATTCGCTTTTTCATTCCCATCTATTCCCCTATGCCCTGGGACCCAATATAGATGTATGCTTCTGCCAGTCCCGATTCTTTTAAGGAGTAATACCTGAAACTCTAACACACTTTAAGATGATGTGCTATGCGAGATTAATGCTAGTAGATTTTTTTTGCAAAATTCAAAAAAATGGGCGTGTCACCGTCCATATTGGGTGGATACAAATTTAAAAGTTTTCCAAAATTTTTCTCTCCTCATCACTTTGAATGTCATAAGTCGAACTAAAATCTGCCAATTCGAAGAAAATTTGGCAATACTGCTTTTAGGCAGTTCCATTTGTTTGAATTTTGGTACACAGGTAGCCCTTTCCTAGATTAGTATTTACGATACTTTTGTCCAGAAAGGGATCAGCGACCGATCAATTCGAACAAATTTCATTCATGTTTCGATTTGTCTGAAATTTTGGTATATAGGTAGCCCTTAGCCTATATTAGTATTTACGACACTTTTTCCGGGAAGTGGACCAGGGACCGATCAATTCGAACAAACTCTATTCATGGTTCGATTTGTCTGAAATTTGGGTATATAGGTAGACCTTTGTCTAGATTAGTATGTACGAAACTTTTTTTTCAGAAAGATGACCAGGAACCGATCAATTCGAACAAACTCTATTCGATTTGTCTGAAATTTGGGTATATAGGTAGCTCTTTCTAGATAAGTATTTACGATACTCTTTTTCGGAAAATGGAGCAGCGACCGACTGGGATTGGGACTTTAACTGGAACTGGGACTCGGACTTGGACTTGGACTGGGACTTGGACTTGGGTTGGGACTGGGACTGGGACAGGGACTGGGTCTTGGGTTGGGACTGGGACTGGGATTGGGAACAAGAGATGAATAAGGGTAAAAAGAACTAGAGAGAGACAGGGAAGGAGAAAGAGATTGAGTAAGGCGAAGATAGAGAAATAGGTATAGATTGAGCGGAAAAGACGGAGAGATAGAAAGAGACTAAGAAAAGAGAAAGGCAGAGGGAATAGGGAATAAAAAGGTAAGCAAGAGGGAGAGATGGGAAGGGAGAGTAGCCCAAAGCTAGAGCAGAACAATGTCTGCGGGGTCTGCTAGTAAGTAGTATACATTGGACTTGTTTCTTATATCTTTCACGAAATTTTTCAGAGTTAGGCGAACTTCACACCAGATACCATGATTTATTTTCAAACATTCACGTCTGAAGTGGAGTCATAAATAAACAAAATTATGTTCACAATGACACATTTAGTGTTACCAAAACTATTAATTATTTGCAAATAATGGTTTGTGTATTTAACTTTTGTAATTTCTGTAATTGTCGTCGTAATGTTTTGTATGTTGTTTGTTTACTACATTGACAATGATGATGATGATGATGTTGATGGTACCGCAAAAATGGCAACATCATTGTGAAAAAAACAGCATAAAATTACAACTGAATGCTGCAAGCCCAGAAGGATTTGTAAATAATTGACGCCGCCATGGGGATTTAATGAGTTGGCGAAGTGAAAGCACAAAACACAAATACAAATAAAAACAATAATAATATATATGTAAGTACGAATGTGCAAATGAATTTAATTTTGAGATTTCATTGCCGACAAAAGTGTTTGTAGTACGCGCGTGAGGGGGTGTTAAAAATCCAAGCGAGATTTGATGATGATGATGCGGCAGCTTTTAATACCACCATGCAGACGTATTACAACGGGAAATATTAGTACGTGTATACCTACATTTGCATGATGTTTCGTTTGGATATGAAAAGCTAACTGTGTGTGTGCGTATTTACATTCAACAAATTTTAGTTTGTGTGATTTTTTGCTTAGCGGTTATTACAGTTATTTGTAGCTATCAGAGTGTCGCATTTTTGTCGGTGTTGTCGCTAATGGTTTTTAGTTATTATCTTATTGCTTAGTTTTTTTTTCTCCACTTTCTGGCAAACCATACGTAACATCATTTAAAGCAATTATCTTCCCAATACCATAGGCAACTAGGTATAAATAATTCAGTTGTTTTGCAATAGGTGTCGTAAAATAGAAGAAGTGATGTTGGTAGGAGAACCGGAAGTTTTTTACCAGATGTATATTTTCATGTAACACGCTGAAAAAATTATATGGTGTCGCACCAAGACAGATTTTCATTAATAGGAAATATAAATCTCTTTTGTTCAAGTTCTCGAATTCAATTGATTATATACGTTTACAGAAGATGACGCAAACGTTGTCTGTTTTTAAAATGATTATGATACATACATTTTTAGAGAGAGTAAAATGAGAGAGATGAACAGATAGAAATGAACTGAACAAAGAAGAATAGAAAATAAAGTAGCTAGCAATAGTGATGGTAGCTATCTAGTGATGACAATAGTCAAGAGTGAATGCCCTCAGTGAGTTGCGGGAGATGGCACATTCGTCCAACGGGATTACTTTAGGATTTAATTACCTAGTAGTCCTCAACGAACTACTCGCTTTCTCTGTTAAACTTAAGTAGGAACGAAATATCCACCTTCACAACCTCTGCTAGACTGTCAGAAAACCGTGCGCTTAGAAATCTGAATCACCTTGTTTGAAGTCCTGTACGCGGACAGAGAAAGTGATGAATCGACTCTTCTTCCTCATACTAAAAGCCCATGTAGGATTAGCTAGGAGCTTTCGCTAACGTCGGAGCATCGGAGCAATAGCAAAATGACCTGTGAGAACACTCGTGTATACCCTCTCTCTCTAAAACTGCCACAAGGACCTTGAGACCTTGCAATCTTCCCGTTTGGTTGAGAGCAGGCCCGCTGCGCTAATCTCATACTGCTCCATTTCCCTCATTCAATCAATCAATCAAGCTTGGCATCTCATCTGCAGATTTATTTACTTCAATATTACTGCGGGTAGAGACCCAGCAAAGAGAGATGTACAGATGCCTTATGGACGCTAGCAACGCTTAATACCTCCGCACAATATAGGACTTTATTACGTTGGAACCTAAAGCCTTCAAAGTGGCTTGGCTGTTGAAAAAAGTCCTTACATTGGGGGCTGAGAACTTATTGTCCTATAGCTGTCTGGCTACTTTATCTCTCTCTACGGCATAGACCTCCGCCTTTAAGACACTGCGCGAGTCAGGAAGTTGGCTCAAATTTCCTTTTCTATTTTCAAAGCGTCATTATGTTGCAAAAGATGGACCTCATTCCGACTGAAGGATCAGGTGGAGAACGATTTAAATTGCCCTTGAGGCATTGCAAAGGTTGCGCATTGTTTTTTCAATCATCGCTTCCTTTCTACTAGGGATGGTGGTTATGCACCCGGCATTTGCCAGTACCGATGCGGACCTTGAAAGCTTCCCATACCAAACTTATTCGTGTCCCGCTCGCAATGTGCCTCTGACCGGTATCATTAAGCTGGAAAGTTATGTAGTTTCAATCCCTGCCAGTTAAGTCCTTCATGGCTCTTCATGCTGCAGAGGCCGGTAGCAGGCTTTCTATAACTAATGTTGTATCGGAGATCGAGTATCCAAAGTCCAGCCATCGGTATGTTGCAGTAGTGGCAGTATTGAGCACGGTCAGACCAAGCCTGGCTGTCATCTCAAGGACTAACCTTCCATAGGTGTTTTTCTGCGGTATTCCCTATTCGACGGCTCTAGCGCTAAAGTCTCCCCCCACAACCAGGTTACCAGTTAGCAGAGGTTACAAAGAAAAGGCTAGATAGAAAAACACTGATTTCATTGCATAAAGCTTTACTTCACAGCATAAATGTGAATCTAAAAGTTTCGAGCTTTGTTATTTATAAATTGGCAAAATTAAGCTCAAGTTGAATCATTTAATTGACATGATGAATAAATGAATATAATGGAAATTTAATTTACCTCTAAAATTTTGCCCAGACATGTTTCTACTGTTATATACATATGTATTTAAGGTATTAATACCACATAGCTTTCAAGCACATGTTCTACTTTCAAATTTATGCTAAGGATCCTTTCCATTCAAATTTTAAAACAGTGGTGCACTCGAGAGCTTCGTAGAGCTTCGGAAAACTATTCGGCGTTCACCTACATGCCGTGTGAGCACAGCAACGGAGATTTAGCAAAGCAAGCAGTCAATCAGTTTTTGCTTGTACTTCAAGCAGCAAACATCTTAAGGCTCAATTATACTTACATAGCATAACAGGTCACAGCAACATTGCTCTCACAAACAATATCTGTTCAATGGGATTTGCGTGTACTTAATTAGACTACGCAGGGCATTGCATTGCATGAAAGTCTGTTGAATTTTAATTTCCTTGTATGCGCTATGCGACTTAAGTAAAACACATTTAAATTTGATTAATGATATTCTCTTAATTTGGATTTGTGTTCACAAAGAAAATTACACGTCTATTCGCTCTTAAGTCCAAAACTTGTTTGATCTGTTTCAATGATAAAAATCTGTTAGAAGCTGAGAGAGCTTTTCTTAAAACATTATTTTAAAGGCAGATATTACTGTTGTTTAAAGTATATAAAAATGGGAAATATTATAAAATGGAATACATGAAAATGGAATTACATATAGAGGACAAAAGTAAGTGCTTACATATATTAAGTATTTAAAATAGAGTGAATAGTTATTATATGGACGTAACTTGCGCGCGATTCTCTCACTCTTCGTGCTGCTAACATTGTTATTGCAAAGATTGGAAAAATGAGCATCACTCTCAGAGTAAACCATATTGTTTGATTATGTCTGTGTATATATTACATACTAACTTTATTTGTGTGTGTGTTGCCCTTGCCAGCGATAGTCTATGTACGCTACGTAAAGTATAATCAAGTCTATGTTTCACATGCTATGTACTGTTTTGTCATGCAATGCGCTGTAAGTATAATTAGACCTTCATGAGGAGCGGCGGGCACCACTACATGTACACGGTTACCAAACTGAGAATGTGTTAGTATACACAAACGCGTAGCGTGCACGAAAGCTGAATCAATTATTTATTTAGCGCTTGTACAGTAGTCACGCGTTTTTTGGTACTCATTATCGGTATGAGCATCAAAATCAAACTAAATGATCTGTCACGCCCATCGCTCATGAGTGAGTTCTATGCTCAAACATTCTCTATGACAACACATACTACTACAAAAAACGTTGCGTTTGTATTCGGCGTTGTGCATCACTGGTTTAAAACTTTGCTTGATCGCTAAAGTATTAACAGTTCCAATAAAACAAAATATTTCGTGCATTATTTATGCAAATAAAAAGCACTCAGCTAACAAATTGAAAGAAGTATGTATGCATGTTTCTATGTATACATGTTACCTGAAATGTGAAAGAATAAATTTGCAAATGTATGTAAATGCTCACACATCCCTACGACTGTCTGCCAAGTTCGAAAAGTCACACTAATATAGTCATAAAACATTATCAGGTCGGTATTTTCGAAAACTTTCAAGTACTTGCGAAAATAGCGAAAAACTGTTTCTGCAATATCGTTACAAACGTCAAAGAGTAGGAGATTGAAGTACGGAAAACCGCATGTAAAAAAGTACTGAATATTGAATGTAAAGTACTGGCGACAAAGTTTTTTTGTTTTTTTGTAATTTAATCGGATTCATATGCATTTGTGTGAGTGTGTTTGCACAGAAATGCGTATGTGTTGTTGTCGCATTTGCATTGCGCATAAATTGTCGGTTCAGTTGATGCTGAATAACAACAGCCTGCGGCCTTAAGTCGATACATACTAGATTAAAACAAAAACAATTTCGAGCAGGGCATAAAAGTTACGTCAAATATGCAAAGTTCCATTACGCATCCGGCGGATATGCATACGTATTTTATGTTTAAACCTTAAATGGTGGGAAGCGGGTTTTAAGGAACGTTTATAGGTGGTGATAGTTTGTTTGAATTTAAAAGAGCTCTAGCGATTTTTAATGTACTACACTGCTGATATAAATTTAGTACCTTCCACCCCCAATAAATGTCCGTGTAACCGTGATTTGAAATCCGAAAAGTAAGAAGTTTCCACTTTTGCCGAAAAAAATTTTTTGTATGTATTTTTTTTGTAATGTTTCCTTAAAATGAAAGTTGTTTACCCTTTGGTGCTTAAATTTTTTAGTTAAACGCGACATTTATCGGCGTGGAAATTGCTCGGTTACTGCCTCTTCACCTATAACGGAGGATACAGTCAATATACAGTTGCGTCCACTGCGAGTAAGTCAATCCGTTAATTGATCGAGTGAATACACAACAAGAATGCTGCCTGTATAGTGGGCCTCTTGTAGGGCTTGTGCATATATTGAACTTAACATTAGTGTGTTCCTCAATACAGCGCATGAATTTCTCAGGTTTCAGTAGTAGATAAGCGCACTACAAGCTTTATAGCTTCAGAGCTTTGCCGCAATCCAGTGTCAAGCTCACCTACGCGAAGATAATCTGTTACAACTATGATATGTATCCTACACGTATTAGAGACATGCTCTGGCGACTCAAGTTCCTCTGGAACGAGGGGCGGGGTGGGATAACCAGAGGGTTTATGTGGTATATATAAATCGTTCCCGAGGTGCCGGACATTTACTACCTTATGGTGCTTGTTTCTCTGGACGCACTCGATCCATATATGCAAAGGGACCATCAATATCGTAATACTCCCAAAACAGGGGAGTGTCTTATCGTTAACACGACGACACAACAACACTTTCAGCACCAAAATAACTTTTTGTGCATTTTTAAATTCAAATGACAAAACAAATTTTTTTTAAAGTAAGGGAGAGTTATTATAGCAAAACGTTATTCAAGCTCTTGAACCATCATTCACTTTCAATGCGCATCATTGTTGCTGAGATATCGATAACTCAAAGACACAAGGAGCTTTTAAATATTTTAAGGCCGAGATAACGGCGAGAATTAATGTGTCAAGGTGTATAAAACAGCTTAATGAACAATGTATGCGAGTCTCTAGGTGGGTCAGTAAAAAAAACTTTCTCACGACCGTAGACCAAAACAAAAAAATTTAGATTTAGATTTTTCTATTGCTGGTTTTCTCATTTTAGAGTCTGTTTAAAATTATTTCATATTGAAGTGAAAATCACCAGAGTGCCTTGGATTCATATGTGAAGTGCTTTCTCTTTGCACTTGACATGAAATTCAGCACTTTCATAACTCTGATCGAATTTATATGTGTGGGCATATTGGGCGTGCTTGAAAATTTGTTGTTTTAGAATATGTGAATGTATATCTGTGCCTATTCTTCAGAGACCAAAACAATAACAAAAGGAGTTATAAGTGTATAGCGGTTGGAGCAGCTCTGCTCATATTACTCCAAAACTGCAAAGTCTACAAAGTTTTAAAGTCCTAACCATCCTTAAATCAGACACTTTGAGTGTGCTACTCCTTTATGGATTTCCTGATTGAGTATTTTTCTCGATTTTATAAAAAAAACTGGAATTTTCTGAGATCTTTTAATTTTTAATTTAATTTATTTTTTTTTCTTCAGAACTCGATGACAATGCAGCATGAGGAAAAAATGTTCGCTAGTTGGCATACGAATCGTGAAAATTGAAAAAATCGAAAGATAAACAATAACGCTAGGTGGAGCACGGGTGGAGATAATAAAAAAAATCAAACGTCCTAGAAAGTCGTTCGAGGGCTCCAGGTACTGGTAAAATCATACGGATAGGAGAATCCTGCTAACAATGTTCATGAGACCTGCTATTGAGATACCAACTTGAAACATTGCAATAGTTAAAAGTACCGTAAAAATGCTACAAAAGCAGAAAATAAGAAGGAGATACAAAAATGTTAAAACCTCCTTATCATAGCTTACGAGAAATAAACTTTAAAGCATGTGAGGCTTACACCCGTTTCAAAATTTGTTTAAGTATTGTTCTTAGCTCAACTATACCCATGATTTACGACTTGTTAAACTTTCTTCTTCTAAACGTGGGTGGTGCCATGCCCATATCCCAAATTTTTTTGAAATTTGTGTTTTGCGTCATAAAACCAATCCGCCTCCCACATTTCATTATCTTAGCGGTATTCGTTTACTAATTATCTCATTATTCGATTTCGCTTATTACCATCGCCCTCATACCGAAATTAGTGAAAATATTTCATTATTTGCTCAAGTTATCGTGTTATCGGACGGACATACTGACGGGCGAACATGGCTTCATAATTTTTTTTAAGCTATTGCAGAGGTCTTGGCGTCTAAATCAAAAAAAACCGTAACGGATATTTGTCAAAAAAGGTTCGAAAAAGTTCGGTGTTAGCAACAGGCCAAATACATAAAATGGATCTCTATCATAAAGTTAAAGTTAAGTTAAAGTTAAAGTTCAAGTTCAAGTTAAAGTTAAAGTTTCATTAGTTATGATGACCCAAAGAATCACAACAAAATATGGGACCACCATTGACGCGGTATTTTCAAGATATTTAGAGGATATCAAGTCTCAAACGTATGTTTCCTATTTCAGTTATCATAAACATATATTTCAATTATAAATGTTCCTGAATAACCTATGTATGTACATATCTTGTAAGATAATAATAAAATTTTTTAACCAATATTAACTTCTCTTTATTCAATAAAAGTAAAAATTTGTTTTCTTATCGGGTCACCACGCTTAAAAAGTGTAACTTGAATTAATATCAAAGACAAAACTTGAATAACAAAGAATCGAAAATGTTGCATAAATATTGTTACGAATATTAGCAAAACTAAGGGGTGATGCTATCGTCTCTAAGCCGATGCTAAGCAGTGACGTGAATTCCATCCATAGATCAATCATTATGTATCTACATAAACGAAACAATAATTGCGTCTGCACATATCTACCATGTACGTATACGAGCAGCGGATAATCAATGCACAAACACATGCATATATATGAGATACTCCTATAAGTATGCAATGAGAAAAACTATAAAATTGTGCATTGTAGTTACAGCTGAGAAGTTTGAGAGCTGCTGGACTAGTAGATTCTGGAAGCGCCTAGAAGATGTATAAAATTGTGAAATTGTAGTTACAGCTGAGAAGTTTGAGAGCTGCTGGACTAGTAGATTCTGGAAGCGCCTAGAAGATGCGAAGGTTGAAATCAAAGAGTATAAAAGGCGACAATTGTAGGGGGCGCTGGAATTCAGTTTGATTTGAGCTATCAATCAGTTTGGTTATTAAGCAAGCTATTCGTTGCACAGTTTGAGTGTTATTGTGAAGTACTTTAATAAAGGCCATTTGCATTATTACAAATTGGAGTTATTTATTCAACAGTTTAGTGATTCGAACTTAGCAGAGGATTGCAAATAAGAGGATTTGCAAGTAAATTCGTTACAATATTATAATTGCATAGTTGATATATGCAAGAGCTTTACCGCGGCAGTCCCCGAGTCCCACACATCCTGATACTGATGATTTTGATACATGGAAGTATATATCTGTACCGATTCCTTTATACCTTTACAACCAATCGTTATCCTATCAACGTAATAATAGCCGGTGTAAAAGTACAGCTGGGTATAAAAAACTAAGAATAAAGCAAACGAGTAGTTTTTGTAAATTGCAGACAGATACAACGCATATCACATACATTTATTCATGCAGAATATTTTCGGTTGCTTTTTTTCTGATTTTTCATTTAAATATAACACTTTGGCAGGTGGTCATATTATTTTGCATTTAATTTACTTGCAAATGTATAGGTATATGTTCACATTAGGGGAAATCACTTTGTTTTGCAAGCGGTGTACGCATTGCACGGAATACATACATTGTACGGATTGTAAAGACACAACAACAAAATATACGCAAAACATTAGATGCAATCCTTGGAATAATTATGCTCAAAACTATGTATATTTTCGTACATCGAATTGTAGTAAAAGATAATCCAACCTGCTGCAACGGTTCTCCTCTCATTTCGCTTTCGAGAAGATTGAGCAAATGTTTTCATATCTTTTTGTCGTATTTTGTTTTTTTTATGCCTCTTATACTTGGTTTTCATTAGGTAAAAATGAAATTGTTATGCAATTGTCGTTTTCACTTATTGGTCGATATAATTGTCCGTTGTTGTCAAAACGGACGGCAAAGGTAGTATTGTATATTTTGTTTTAGAATATAATCAACCTGTGCAACTTGTACATCTTGCAAGATAAAGCGAATTCCCCTATTATTTGAGCTTTCATTTTATAACCCTCAAAAATTTGCAATACATTTTGTCGTTTGCCGTTTTCTTTGCCCAAGCTCTGATTGTCAGTCATTTTAATCATTTACCATGGTCATTGTGTTGTACAATGCAAAATGTATATTTAGTGTATTCATTAATTTTTTTATATTATTTTTCATTTATTAAAATTTACAATAGATATGTGTGTACAAATATGTTCAATTCTTTATATACATACATATGTATGTCGTTGTTATTGTCAGCCATTGTGGCTATCCTTTACCGTATCTCTGAATGGAAATTCTGGTTAATCACGCATTTTTGTTTTCATCGCTCTCGATTGTAATAAAATATTACTTGTTTATGTGTTTTTTTATAGAAAATAAATTTTGTGTGCAAATAGTAGCTCAATTACACTTATGTAAAGCGTCTCTATGGTAGCTATTTATGTCCCAACAAGCAAAAGCATGCTTTAAAAACGCGCCTGAAAATATTCCCCACAATCATTATTAAAAACATATACAGCCCAATTCTAAACGAAAATTCCGTGCGAGTTTTCTCCCTTCTCCCATTCCTCGTATTCTAAATAAAAATTCCTTGTGAGTTTTTTCACTTCTCCCTTTCCTCCTATTCTGAACAATGTTCGAAAAAGCGGAAACCGGTTATGGGAGAAAAGTGGGTATTATGAATGTGAGGGATAGGGAGATTTCTCTGCCATTTCATAGGAGTTTTTTCACTAGTTAACTTAAAGGGAATGCATCAAAATAGTTAAAGGAAATTGGTTATTTCAAGAAAGAACACTTATTTGTACAAATTTGTGCTAAAATATATATTTACATTCTATCACAATATTCTCATTGTTAATACAACAACAACAACCACAATATTCTTTATTTTAAGTCGAAAAATATATCATAAGCAACGGAAGAGCTCTTCGCATATTTGATGCAGCCATCCAGAAATTGCGCAAGGATTTTTTAAGAAGGCTTGAATAGATTTTGGCATATGGCGAAAGGCGAACTCAACTCGACTTGGCCGCCAGAAAATTGCTTTGCAGAATGAATGCAGGCAACTCCGGCGGATTTGTGTTATCCCGCCGGTCTTCTTCTTATGCTCCTCTGTTGATGTTGCTGTGGCACCAATTCATTACTCATTTCAGTGAATACCACATGAAATGCAATAAATACTGTGCAATGTTTATATTTTATTTCTTAATTTCCAACAAATTTGCAACAATAATTAAACTTTTCAATTTTTTAAACAAAATAAGAAATGTGCAACGAAATTTCAATTGACAAAACAGCTGACTTCGAAAATTCGAAATTCCTATTCCCCAATTATTGTTCTCCCTTGGAGAACAGAATTGGAGGAATTTTTCCGCGGGAATAAAAAAATCCGCGAGAACAAAATTCCGCGAGAATATTTAGAATTGGTCTGATAGTCTACATATATACCTAATTGTGTATCAAAGGAATAGCAACAAAAAAGGTACTACTTATAGACAAATTTCGAAGCGTCCAGCGAGGCATTCACATGGCTGAATGGAGAGAGGTATCCGGTATGAAGTAAGAGTGTTGGTGATTTTGAGTGCAATACTCATCTCCCTAAAGGCTAGCTAGATAAAGGAGTGAAATACCGAAACAGGTCCTAGTAAATTTTTCTGAATTCAAACATTTTTAAAGCAAATTGAAGTTTCAATTTTGGTTGACTTATTTGTAGACATGACCTAAAGATAAAGACGTAAGCAGAAATGTTTCACTGAGAAAAAAAACACAAGAACAATTCATAAGCGAGTAGTAGAAGTAGGCCTGAAGGACAGTGTACTCATTCATAGATGCGGGAAATTTCTTAAACTCAAAAGAGGTAGCTAAAAGTGGTTAAAAAGATAAATCAAGCTAATTGGATATCTCCTGATCGAAGGAACCAAACAGATCATGTTGTGGTCGACGACTGACACAGTTCAAGTGTATTGCATGTGCGCATGTTACGTGGCCACAATATCGCCTCAGACCTCTAACTACATATACAGGGCTCTGTGCAGCGAAGAAAGAGCACGCAAAGGACACAAAGAAGGTTTGCAATTGAAAAACTACAGCTGATAATTACTCCAATCGATCTTCACAACTGCACAATGAGGAGCAATCTTCGACCTGACGATTTAGCTGTGCATTGGGAGCATATTTACCTCTCAGATGCTGGCTGATAGGAATAATGCACAAAATTCCGGCGGATGGCGTGAGGTTTCAAGATCAGAGATGATTGCTGCAGGAATTATAATGGTAACCTGGTATCGGACGAACAGAGTGTGGTTATATTGTAGAGAGCACTTCTCTATGACGAAGTGAAAATGGCAATATCTCGGATAATGAATAGCAACACGCCTGGTAATGATGACCTACCCACTGAGCTTTTCAAATACGGAGGCGAAGAGTTGGTGAAGAGCATGCCTCACCACCTACGCTGGACGAGCGAATGCATACAGATTGAAATTTGAGTGTGATCTTCTCAATTCACAAGAAAGGCGACCCTACAAACTAGTTACGACGGTATCAACCAGCTTATTACCACGTATAAGGTTCTACCTTATATACCGTGCGAAAGACTCAAGACAAAATTCAACGAACTGCTTGAATATTATCGGAGCGAATTCAGATTTGGTTCAACTAGACGTTGAAAATGTACCAGATCCTGAGTAAGACTCACTGTAAGACAATCAATGCACAATATCTTTTTGTCGACTTCAAAGCGACGATAAGTTACTGCTGCTATGACTGAACAAAAGTTCCCTGCAAAGTTAATCAGGCTGTGCCAAATGACGTTGACCAACACCACCAGCTACGTAAGGATTGCGAAGACCTCTCCGTGCCACTCGAAACCACACGAAGCTTCAGACAAAGGCGAAGATAATCCTACCAGCAGAACAAAACCGTTATGGCACAATCTATTACAAGAGCTTACATGCTGGTGATATTTATATCATTGGCCTTAATGAAAGCGCCGTGACTTCTGCCTTCTCCGGATTGGATAGAAAGGCAAAAAGAAGTTGAAATTCAACCACAACAGACAGCACTCCCCCTTTGCTTTCCTTTCATATCCCTTTCTTTACTTTCCTTTCTATCCTTGAATATTCTCGTTTGTTTTGTGAAAACTTTAAATATTAGCAAAGAAATTTACACATTTAGTCATATTTGCTTTCGCGCTTTCATTTTTTCGCGAGATCAGTTTGAGAAAGGCTACACGATGTCAAAACTTCTGAGCCTGTTGTTTGTTGGGATAAATAAATATTTGTTTATATTTTTCCCCCTCTTTGTCTTCATTTTTCATTATTTTTGCTTTTATGTAAAGCAATTTAAAACACAACGCACTACATTGTTTTATATTTTTATACCCAGCTGTACTTGCACACAGGGTACTTTGGTTGGATAACGGTTGGTTGTACAGGCACAATCGAGATAGATATAGACTTCCATATATCAAAATCATCAGTATCGAAAGAAAATTTGACTAAGCCATATCCATCCGTCCGCCCGTCCGTCTGTCCGTTAACACGATAACTTGAGTAAATATTGAGATATCTTCACCAAATTTGGTACACGAGCTTATCCAGAATAGACTGGTATTGAAAATGAGCGAAATCGGATGATAACCACGCCCACTTTTTATATATATAACATTTTGGAAAACACAAAAAACCTGATTATTTAGTAAATAATACACATAGAATGTTGAAATTTGACGTGTGGACTGATATTGAGACTCTTGAAAAAATTTGAAAACAATTTTTTAAATGGGCGTGGCACCGCCCACTTGTGATAAAATCAATACAAATATTATTAATCATAAATCAAAAATCGGTAAACTTGTCGTAACAAATTCGGCAGAGAGTTGCCTTTACTATAAGGAATGCTTTGAAGAAATATTAACGGAATCGGTTAAGGACCACGCCCACTTTTATTTAAACCATTTTTAAAAGGGAAGTGGACGAATAAAATAAGCTCTATCTTTGCAAAAAAAAAGCTTCATATAAATGGTATTTCATTTCCCAAGTGGATTATAACAATAAATAGGAAAAAACCTAAAATTATAAAAAAATAGGCGTAGCACCGCCCCTTTTATGACTAAGCAATTTATATGTTTCAGGAGCCATTACTAGAAGAAAAATTAGTTCACAATAGAACTATATGTAATATGTATATGTATTATTGCGCAGCCTTGTAACACTCTTAAGCACACAAACAAACAACAGCAAATTTACGGCTGAGTGTGTAATGTTCGGTTTCACCGAACATAGACTTCCTTACTTGTTTTCATTCATTTCAAGTGCGGTTTCCTTTTTGTTTTGTTAGCTAATTTTGCTATTCAATTGTTTTTGTTCAATGTAACATAAATGCTTTGTTTGTTTTTGTATTTTCCTATATCGCTTGCATGTTTGTGGTTGGAAGCCTTACCAGTCTATGTAATTGGAGCTGCAATATATATGACAACAAAATCATGGTATAATGTAGAAATACTTACACATTTTTCTAAGCATTTCAATAAACGGCCTTAAATTTGAGATTAAATGATTAATGTCAGTGAGTTGTTAGCCTCTTTGATTTAAACGGGTTGTATGGAACTAAGGGGGTGGTAGGGCGGTATGGCCTTGAAGGTTTCATGTGGCCATACTAAATCGTCCCCGATATAGTCGGGCTAGTACCTTAATGGTACTTGTTACCGTAGCATACCAGCTCTGCATCCGGCAATGGACCATTACCATCGATAACACTCCCCAAGTTCTTCAGGGAGTGTCCTTATCGCTACAAAAACAACAACAGGTGGTGTCCACCCAACGCTTGCTGAGTTCGAGGTTCATCTATGCAGTAGCATACGACAGCTGGCCAGCGGAATCTCTCGAAATCAAGTTGTACCAATGAGGGCTAAGAGATCCGTCTGACAGTTGCCCGGGATATCACTATAGCCTAGCACCTACATAATTTTAATCATAAAATAGTTCGATGCAATCGCAAGTGAGGTCAGGCACTCCCAGAGTACCCTCGATCGCACTAAAGTTACATTCAAGGCCTTCATAGCCGCTTGGCTATCCAAGTAGATCAGAAGAAAGCAATAAGGGCAACAACATTTGTTGTGTGTTTTTTCAGCAGCCTAAAAGCTATTCTTTCTAAGCCTTTTTTCCTTTGACGTTTTGCGAAAATATTTTACAAAGCAAATATTTTTGGATACTATGTCTCTTATCAAATATTTCATATAATTCTTAATTTAATTACAATTTAATACCATAATTTAATTCTAAATAATTTAGATAGCTTTAAAACAAGTAAGGAAGGCTATGTTCGGGTGTACCGAACATTAAATACTCAGCTGCCAAATTACAGCTTGCAAAACTTTTAAATAACCTTCCTTTAAAAGTGGGCGATGCCACGCCCACTGTCCACAGTTTTCTATTCTGCGTCATAAGGTCAACCCACATACCAAGTTTGATCGTTTTATCCGTCTTTGGTAATGAATTCTCGCACTCTTTCGGTTTTTCGAAATTTTCGATATCGAAAAAGTGGGCTTGGCTAGGGTCCGATTTCGTTCATTTCAAATAGCGATCTGAGATAAGTGCCCAAGAACTTACATACCAAATTTCATTAAATTGCTTCAAAATTTACTCAAGTTATCGTGTTTATTGACAGACGGACGGACTGACGGACATGGCTAAATGAATTTCTTTTTCGCCCAGATCATTTTGATTTATAGAAGTCTATATCTATCTCGATTAGTTTATGCCGTTACGGGGTACCGTTATGGGAACAAAATTAAATGTGAGCTCTGCTCAGCTGAGTATAAAAATTTATAACAGGCAAACTTTTGTTTGTATAAATTTTTATCTGAATTTCCCCGTTAATAAATTATGTTTCACATAAAACATTAAAATTATTTTATTGTGAAACTAAAGCATATAATAGCAACAACAAACAAAGTTAGTTGTGATTAGCTCATGCATAGGAATATGGGTATTGATTTGCATACAATACAAGTAGAGATTAGAATATCCCATTAAAAGGTGAATAGTAGAATAGCGATTACAAAAATCCCCCTAAGATGTTGAGTATATTGTTAGAACTGCTATGTAGTAGTAATATTCATAGTTTTATCCGAGAACACATACTTACACTTAAGTATATGTTCTCTGGCAATACGCATGAATTTTAATTGCTTAATCTTTTGTCAGTGTCATTAATGATTGAAACAAAAAAACACTTATTTCCCTAAACACATTTAGTATACGCAAACTAAAACGGACAACTTCGACTTCCGAATAGTGGGTGTAACAGCGTGTTGCCTAAAAAGATAGAACAGGAAAATAACTAGAAGAGCTAGAGCTGGATTAACTATGGGCAAACAAGTAATTACAGACAAAAGCCGGTTGAACCCAAATATGTAAATATGTATACGCGTATATGCCTCTTAATGGAAACACGTAACAATATCGTAATGTAGTGTACAAAACAAATATGTAAACAACCACTGGAAGTATAGTTGTAGGCTAGAGATGACGATCGCGGGATATCAGAGTCTCGGACTTTCTTAAATTACGGGTTTGTTGAACTTTTATCACGGGATTGTTGATAATAGCGTTTTAATATCTATTTAAATATTTAAAACTTGTGCCCTAAATATACCCCTTTTAAAATCAGAACAAGTTTTACGCTGTGAGACAAAATATATCAAAAAAAAACGGGGGTTAGATTTATGTTATTGATTTCTAAGGGTTTTTGATGCACAGTCCGATTTTCAATTTGATTCAAGTTTTCAAGATATTCGTGTTAACAATTATGACAAAAACCCTTTTCTGCTATAGAACAGTATAAACAAATCAAATAAGTGACTTAAACTATGAACATTTTTCTTTCGTTTGTTTCATTAGCCATTGAGTGCGCTTGTAATTCTCAACTGATTAGTGACATATTCTAAAGACATAGTTTATATTTTTTTATTCCAAAGGGGGGTTTTTCAAAGCAAAATAAAGCGGCTCAACCTGCAGCCAATACCTTAGAGCTCCCCAGTTATCGCCCCCAATAAATATATACAAGGTGTAATAGGCGTATAGCGACCTCCCTCTAAACAATAAAATAATATACAGTCCACTAAAAATAACAAAATAATATAATTATAAAAAAACCGATTCGCCCGCCGAATCAGCAAAGCTTAGACAAATTTTGTATCCACTAATAGGACTACATTTTCTTGAAAATTTCGACCTGGCGAATTCGAATCTGAGTTACAGCAGTCGCGGCAGATTTGGGAAAGTCGAATGTAAACGCGTAAAAAACACCTTGTAGTTAGATATATTTCAAATCATGCCACTTCTAGTTATTTTAAAGAAACCTATACAGGACAGATTTCGGGACGATCCCGAGATGCCGGGATTAAGCTTTCAGACCCCGAAAATTCAGGGAGGCAAAAAATCGAGAAAATCGTCACCCCTATTGTATGTGTATACACTAGGCTGATTCCCCATACGATTTTATGGAGTTTCGATTGTCCAAAAAAAAATTTATTTTTGCTTTTGGAATGGTGAAAGTATTATTTAAGACATCCAAAAAAATAATTAAATTAAATTAATTAATACAAGGGGCGATATGCCTCCGAAAAGATTTAGGCCGAGCTTCTCTTCCAATTTGCGTGGTACTCCTTGTTATTGTTCCTATAAATTGGCGGAAATGGGACATACGACCTACGACTCCAAACGATCTGTTAGACAGATAAGTTTTCATTGTTTTTCATTGCAGAAATATACTTGGAGTGCTTGTCAAACACCGCCAAGGGGCGACCACGCTTAGAAAAACTTTTTTTCTGAATTTTTAATGTTGTTTTGCCCAGGATTTTAACCCAGCACCTTTGGTGTGGTGGGCGGAGCACGCTACCACGGTGCCGAAAAGAGACACCGCTTTTGGTTTTAATGTCTAGAAGTACCACATCACTACTTTTTTCCCCTACAAATCTTATGGTGAATCTCAAACAATTTCAGGTTGAACTTTACCTTGAATAACTACAAAACGAGTCAACTAAGCAAAAATTGTTCAAGATCTTTTTTGTAGACCGCTTAATTTCCTATAAGAATATGTACGGGTATATCCAGTGATTGGTGTATAAGGGTTGGAACTCTGGTACACTTTTTATAAAAACTTGAAAATTCTCCATACAATTTGTATGGAAAACATAAAATTTTTATGGACCATCTCTTTGGGTGTACTGAAATACTAAACTGTCCTGAAACACTAAACTAAACTGGGTTAAAGTCCCAGGCAAAACAACATTTAAATTAAAGTTTTCTAATTATAAGAGTTTTCTAAGCTTGGCCAAAAATTTCCTCGGAGGTAAATCGCGCCACCGTGGTGTGATGGTAGCGTGCTCCGCCTACCACACCGTATGCCCTGGGTTCACGCCCCGGGAAAAGCAACATCAAAATTTTAGAAATAAGGTTTTTCAATTAGAAGAAAATTTTTCTAAGCGGGGTCGCCCTCGGCAGTGTTTGGCAAGCGCTCCGGGTGTATTTCTGCCATGAAAAGCTCTCAGTGAAAACTCATCTGCCTTGCAGATGCCGTTTGGAGTCGGCATAAAACATGTAGGTCCCGTCCGGCCAATTTGTAGGGAAAATCAAGAGGAGCACGACGCAAATTGGAAGAGAAGCTCGGCCTTAGATCTCTTCGGAGGTTATCGCGCCTTACATTTATTTTATTTTTTTAAATCGCGCCAAGTAATTAATTTAATTTTTATATAATAGCAAACAACTTTTTTTTGGCTCACCCTAATATACAATGCATCTATGTAAACATGTAGTACTTCCATGTAGTCTCTGTATAAACCACCTAAGCTCATGTACATACAGTGCGTTTGTTTTTTTGGTTCGATTGTACCTGCCTGTTTGTTTGCATATACAAATGCCCACGGCTATCCGGTCACCAAATTGCCGTCAACAACAATGCCAAATAACCGAAAACCATAAATGTTCCGTTACGTTGCATTTGTACGATTAAATGCATGAGGGGGAGTTTTCAATTGCTAATGCACATGAATGCACGTACATATGTAGGTAAGTGTGTATATTAACTTAACTTGTAACTAGCGACCGTTTGTCAATGCACTATACTACACAACCCACATAACAACAACATTTTTGTAGAATTCAAATACAATGTTGCTGATGTTGCAACAACTAATACGACTATTACATATTGTGAAACACAAACACCAAAAACAAAAGCTGCTACATGTAACTTAGTAACTGCAGAGGTCATGCTGGTAAAAACGGAGAGTAAGTACAGGATTTAAGTTTCGGAACGGATAAATTTTCTTAGAAAATTTAATTCTGCAAAAGTTAGTATATTTTTGTTGTTGTTGTTATAGCGATAAGGACATTCTCCGAAGGCCTTGGGAGTGTTATCGAGGTTGATGGTCGTTTGCCGGATGCAGATCCGGTACATTCCGGTAACAAGCACAATAAAGGTACTAGCTCGACCATCTCGGGAACGTTTTGGTATGACAATATGAAAACTTCTAGGCCCTCCCACCCCCCTAGATCTATCAGGAGTTCGGGGTCGCCAAAGCCTCGGCTGTTAATGAAACAGGATTCGCCACGGGTAGGTGAGTTTGACAATTGGGTAGGAGAAGCTATATATTGCGCTGGCAACCCCTTGAGAGGATTGCGCTACACAACCCCTTCAATCAATTTGGTATTTTAGTCGCCTCTTACGACATGCATACCTAACGCGGGCATATTCTAAGCTCCCCTAATCCGCTGGGGCGGTCTCCTGTTCTCCTCCTATCGTGAGCCGGCCAAGTTTGCTTGTTTGCCTGGTAAGCGTCCAAGCAGTACCAGCTGGAGACCGCTATCTCCTGGAAACTTCGAAGCTAGGTGCGGCTTCAACGACCTCTTGCAGCAGCTGACGGCAGTAGAAAAATTGCTGGGGGATTGAGGGTCATGAATGCTACTTGGGTATCTGAAAAAATGCATACCTACTTTCACCGGGATCTCCGACAGGAGAATACAGGCGATACTCAAAATTTCCGCTTTGATGATACTAGCCGAGTCGGGAAGACGGACTGACAGCGACACCTTAAGTTGCGCAGTGAAGACACCGGCTAACATGCCGTAATCCATTTTGGACCCATCTGCGTAATTGTATGTCTATGACCACCATATTATAGCCCCACATGTTAATATGGGTCCGACGACGGCCGTATATAGCAAAATCACGAGTTTGGGTTTTAGATCCCAGTTTCTGCTGACAACTCTTTACATGAGGCTCCCAATGAGAAAATGAAGAACGGTTTCGTTGGACGCCTAAGATTATTTATTAATTATGTTATTTCCTGTGAAAGTCTAAGATTATTTCTAGAACCTTCAGCATGGAGGCTTACGGATATGTAGTGTTTAGCAAACTCATATGGTCTTCTGCTTGCTTTGTGTAAAAAAAATTACTTTAAACATTTTTCAGCTTTAAGGAATATAGTGTAAAGTGATGCTTATTCTATATACCTTTTTCAGCCATAGAGTTACAGGCGGCCGAAGTTTCTGGAGCATAACTGGAGTGATACTATCAGGCCAGGTGATTTGAAGGGAGGGAGAGAAGCTTTTGATAGCGAATATTTTTTAAAAATAGCGTTCTTAGGGATGGTCGTTTGCTCAACCATCGATGCTTGGAAGAGCTTTCTATAGTTATTCACACCACCATTGCTCTCTCTCTCTCCTCTCTCTCTCTCTATTGATGATTAAACAACATCAAAGGATAATGTAATTGAAACTGGTTGGCTAATTTCTGTGCAATCCAAAGATTCTGAGGCAATTAGTGCATCAGACATCATTTAAATGTACTTTCTAATAAAACATTGGTGGCCACCGTGGTGTGATGGTAGCGTGCTCCGCCTATCACACCGTATGCCCTGGGTTCAACTCCCGGGCAAAGCAACATCAAAATTTTAGAAATAAGATTTTTCAATTAGAAGAAAATTATTCTAAGCGGGGTCGCCCCTCGGCAGTGTCTGGCAAGCGCTCCGATTGTATTTCTGCCATGAAAAGCTCTCAGTGAAACTCATCTGCCTTGCAGATGCCGTTCGGAGTCGGCATAAAACATGTAGGTCCCGTCCGGCCAATTTGTAGGGAAAAATCAAGAGGAGCACGACGCAAATTGGAAGAGAAGCTCGGCCTTAGATCTCTTCGGAGGTTATCGCGCCTTAAATTTATAATAAAACATAGGAGTTTTGGTAAGAGTAGAAGAATTTTTTTTACACAAATTTTTATTTTTACAACATTTTTCGTTATTACTTCGCAACTTCTTTAGGAAGTCCAAGCTGCCAAGATGCAGCTTCTAACAGGGTTGTTATTTTAAATATATTTTCATTAATCTGTTCACTTTTTGTTATTAGTCCGGAACGATCTGGATATAAATTGTCGCCGATCTGAAGCTAGAACTCTGTGACTGCATCGGAAAAAGTTTTATTGATCTCTCAAGCCTACGGATGAGTTGATTTTAATAGGTTCTTACGACAGCTATGCCGGATGGCGGGCATATTCTTCTAAGCCCCTTAACATGCTGGGGAGCAGAAACAGACAAGCAGACAGAGGCTGCGGGCTCCACAGATTTTGCTGGTCCATTTGCTTTCACGTGCCCATCAAGCATCTAGATCAGCATGTTAGCTAAGAGTGGATTTCTAGGCATTACTTAACCTAGAGCTCTCTCTTTTTATATGCATATGTTGGGTTTCTAAAAAGACCCCAAACTCCCTCTTCATGATAATCGTCAATATGAAGGGTGTGGTCTTTAATTGTTCGAGTGGCCTTATCTTATCAGAGTTAGAGTACTTACTTTTCAAAGGTATTGTCTTTATCCAGTCCAGTCTTTAAAAAGTTTTTTGTAAACTATGATGTCGAATCCATCACAGAAAATCTGTAAACTCTAAGTAGGATTAGTTGCAGTGTCACTAACGCCCCTCCAAAAATGCGGATGTGCTACCTATGGAACAATCCTATCCAAATGTTTTTTCCTTATAAATAAAATCTGAAAAAGTCATTGCTTCCTAATGTCGGCGGAAATGGCATTGAAAACTAATGTTGCTAAAAAAAATCAAGTTATGAGAAAACATTGTGTGCAAAAAAAAACACACACACACTGTATGCAATTGCTGTAAGAGTTAGTTTCAAAACTGTGTTTTTGTTTTCTTTTTACAGAGCTTCCACAAAACAATGCCTAAAGTACATAAGCAAAGCAAAAAAAACAAAAATTTTGGAAAAACTAACGCTGCAAATGGCCATGACGATCGAAGTGCTTAACAATACGATAAACAGGAAAAAAATCAGAAAAATTGAACAAAATTCCGAAATTCGGCTAATACAAAAAAAAGTATATAGGGTATTCACCATATCAGGCAAGTGACCTGGCAGACAAGACAAATTCTTACAGTAACTTTGAGCACAACTAAATGACAGCATGTTGCAGTAACCAAATAAATCTAGACGAAGCTTGCAAACAGCAGAAGAGCTCAGTTTATTAGCTTCATAACATATTCAGCGCATCTATTTTTTGTCTAAGCATCCATTTGATTAACATAGTGAATAACCCTTACTTCCACCCAAATTCAAATGCAAACTACATATGAATTTGTACACAGTTCAATAAGCAAAATGTAACTAACGGCAAACATGCACGTTTGCCCCTAAATCCCTCATATAAAATGGTCTTACACGATTCATCTTTGCTCAATACACCGCATCGAAACACTGCATCATTCGGCTTGTATGCTTTGCTCTCTCACTTTGTTGCCTTGCCAAACATTTCCATTTCACATTAATAATTGGCAGTAAAACAATGCCACGAACAATGGACAAACATACGTGCCTATACACAATCGACCAAAAAAGGGGCACCCGTGGTGAATCGATGAATCGCTGAAGCGCTCGTATGCAACAAATTACATGGCCCATGAGGCAGTAGGCAGTATAACCAAAAACAAAAAAAGAAATGTTTACTTCCCGTTTGTAACAGAAAAAATCACTAATAATACAAGTACAAGTATGCATAGCTATAAGTTAGACATTTGTGTATTCTCATGCCGCATGTACAACATATATGCAACTTTGCAAGTACATTAGTGTGTCCCGACCAAGCGCCAAGCTATCGAAAGTAATATCCCACACTAGGGTATGCACCTTGTCGATGATGTGACGGCTTAGCCGAACTCCATAGGGCCCGATTATGTGGCTGAGCATTTTGAAGCTTGCATATACGCCGTTCGACCTCATAGTAGGGCGGAGAGATGTAGGTGACCAAGAATTGCCAACCCACCTGCTTCAAGGTGTTCTACTGGTCGTGCCTATTGGACGGTTTGCACCCAGGGGAATATTGGGCTGTATTTTAGTGAAATCCTTCCCGATACCGTGTCGTCTCGGTAAGTAACGATGACCTTATCAATAAAAAGCCGAACTTATGTAGCGGATGGTTTTTCTTACTCATATTTAATATTACACCACTGAGTCCACATTGTTGGGCAGGTGTTCTTATGACTATGATTAATATGTTAAAACCATATGTCGGTACAGAGGAGTGGAGAGGGTAGATATACGGGGTAGAGAGAGCTAGACAGCTTTCCCATAGTACCGTGCAGTACTAAGAATTACCAAACGCCTAGGAGCAGTGGTCTGCTCAACAGACCTGGAGAATGAGCGCTTGGAATGGGCCGTGAGATGGTAGAGGTGGCTCGAAGCCAGCTTAAGAATTATTTTACGAGAAGCCCTCAGAACGGCAACCTTTACGGAGGAGACGGAAGCTTCGGGCGGCAAAATGAAGAGACAAAGTTTGGTTGAAGGCGGCACGCCTGCTTACCAATGTCTCTTAGCGCAGGCTGAATTTATATGCAACCCAGTGGATAGCAATCCCAACACTCTATAAACGGGCTAAGTTGAAAGGAACCTGAAACGTTTAAAACAAGAAGGCAGGGGAAACAAACAGCTGAATGGTGCTGAAAGTCTTACATATGAACCTCCAACACAGCTTTCGTGCCTTGGGAAGCGATGTTCCGAAAATATACAGTCGTAACTCGCTAGAACCGGTCGAGGCTGAAAAGAACTTCGAAAGCCTTAATCCAAGCGGGAAACAAGGGACTCTGATGGCACGTCAAAGGTGTTGACGGGAAACAAAGAACCCAATGAGTGTACGAGTCTCACAGAAAAACCTCAGACACAATAAAACGTCCTTTTAACCAACAAAATCAATGGGCATGGGCACGTCGTACGGCGGATTATTATTACCTCTGCTGTGTGTGCTGGTTATCAACCAACTGTTCAGCAAGTTCGACGAGGCCTTCGTGGAGTGTCCTTATCGCTACAACAACACCAACAACCACACTCACTTTACCTTTGCAAAAAAGAGCTTTATATCAATTCTTTTCCCAAGTGTAAATATAGCAGGATATAGGAAAAAATTCAAATTTTCGGAAATGGGCGTGGCACCGTCCCTTTTATGACTAAGCAATTTTATATGTTTCGGGGGCCAAAACTCGAAGAAGTATTACCGGATCGTTATAAGAGTGGGTACACATATTTTTGTTATAGCTGGAAATATTTCTAGTAAAAGTGGACAGGATCGGTTAAAGACCACGCCTACTTTTATATAAAAGACTTTTAAAAGGGTCGTAGACGAATATTATAAGCTATGCATTTGCGAAAAAGAGCTTAATATTAATGGTATTTTACTTTCTAAATGGAATAACAACAAAAGGTTAGAAGATATTAAAATTTTAAAAATGGGCGTGGTACTGCCCCTTTTTTGACTAAGCAATTTTCTACGTTTCGGGAGCCATGACTTGAAGAAAAATTAACATACCGTAATAAAATTGGGTACACATATTTTTCTTATAGCAGTAAATATTTCTAAGAAAAGTGAACGGGATCGGTTAAGGACCACGTCCACTTTTATATAAAAGATGTTTGAAAGGATCGGTGACTAGAATAATAAGTTTTATCTTAGCGAAAAATAGTTTTGTATCAATGATGTTTCACTTAGTAAGTCTTTATTGTACGAGGAAGAGGAAATTGGGACACTTTTTTTTTAAATGGGCGGTGCTACGCTCCTATTTCGATCAAGTATTACACAACAACTGTACAATTGAAGCTCAGGCTGAGTATATAATGTTCGGTTACACCCGAATTTAGACACCCTTACTTGTTTATTATATACTACAAAGGTGTGTGTAAATATTAAAACGGTCAAGCTCCTACACCTTACTTCTAAATGTGCTTAGTCTTAACGAAATTTGTTTTGATTGAAAGTTCATATAACTTCTGTATAGCATGTCAGACACTCTAATGTGCTTATAAACATGCCACAACTTACACGACATATGCACCAACAAGTAACTGGCGTGTGCTGTGCGGTATGTGAATTTGTTAAAAGTTATATAACAACTGATGAAAAAAAATTTATATATAACAAATATTCAGCTCACATTTAAGCAAAAAAACTTATGCATTCGCCTACTTTGTAAGTATAAAAACTAATAATAATAATTTTGTGTAACATGCATATTAATATTTTGCATAATAGTAAGTGTGAGGTAAAACTTGTGCTCGAAACTATGTTAAATAAATTTGAATGTCCCAAAAATTTGATTGTGTAATTGGGGGCGTGCTTTCAGTTTGAATGGTGGGAGGTTTTTTGGAATTTCGTTTTGCAAACTTTTTATGTTACGCGCTACTTCGAGCGAATTTGCTTAATGGACCATTTCGTTCATTCCAAATAGGCACTTAACTATTTTCACAACACATTTCACTTGAAATGTATTGTAATTTGGCATTTGTCAATTTGTGTGGCAAACGAAATATTAAAGTAACTGTAAAAGTGAAAAGTATTGCAATGAATTTAGTGCAATTCCTCTTATTTGCAACCTTCTGCTAACGTTGGAATCACAAAACTGTTGAATAAATAACTCCAAATGTAATAATGCAAAATGGTCTTTATTAGACTACTTTCAGCACTTCGACTCCATGAGAGCTAGGGCCACGAGGTCCATCATGATACGCAAACGTTTAGCAGGCAAATCATGGAGCTGTAGCCCCTGTGCTAAGATGGATGTATATCATGATAGTAAAACCTATGATAACATACGGTTCGATAGCCTGGGCATCGAAAACAACTCGAGCGACGACGAGGCAAGCACTGTCAAAACTTCAGCGACTTGCATGTGTATGCATCACGGGAGCTATGCGCACATGCCCTACAGCAACGCTGGAGGCTATCCTCGCTCTGACCCCGCTGCATATATCAATAGAGCAGTCAGACAAGCGAACACTCCTGAATCTTGCTAAGGAGGGCTCGGGCATAGGTAAAGTCATATCGTCCCGAAACATGGAGGAATTGAGAGAGAAGATCCCAATCTCTCAACTCCCGAGGGATGATATCCTCAGGCAGATAGTCTATGAGAGAAGGTACAAAGTAGAACTGGGAGACAAGGGTACGTGGGAGGAAAGCAGAATTGTGTACATTCATCAGCTAAATAGAATAGTATGGTATACAGATGGCTCGAAGACGCCAGAGGGGATTGGATCTGGAGTCATTGGACCCAGAGCCAAGATATCAACGCCTCTGGGAGCACACCCGAGCATTTTTCAAGCGGAAGTATTCGCTATAAGCCAGTGTGCTGACCTGAACCTTCACCGCGAATACTCCAATGAGACAATTGCCATACTCAGTGACAGTCAGGCCGCCCTCAAGGCGATCTCGGCGTCTGAAATAAAATCAGCACTAGTCCTTGAGTGTGTTGAAAAGCTAAATCAACTAGGAGCACACAACAAACTGTTGTTTGGCCTGGGTTCCTGGCCACAGGGGAGTGGAGGGCAATGAGCAAGCGGACAGCCTGGCAAGGGAGGCAGCAACGACACGACCTATTGGTCCTGAGCCGTTCCTACCAGTAGGCCCGCAGGAAATCAGAGGGCATCTACTAGTAGAAGAAAGGGAAAAGAGGGAAGAACACTGGCGCAATATGCCAGGCCTGAGGCAATCTAAGTTACTGCTGGGGGGCTACAACACAACTCGATATAGGGCATTAATGGGCCTGTCGAAAGATAACCTAAGGATCCTAACAGCTATTCTTACAGGACATTGCAGACTGAACAGCCACATGCAGAAGCTGGGCATACTATCGAACAACACATGCCGATTTTGTGATCGATCAGCGGAGACGGCGGAACATATACTCCTGGAATGTGACGCAATCTCAAGACGTAGGGCTAAGTTTTTGGGCTCACCATGGCCAGAGCATTCTCACATCAAATCCCTCAAGCCAGGTGAACTGCTAGGGTTCATCAGAGAAGTCGGCTTGGATGAGGTGCTGTGAAGCAGTTGAGGGCACAATAGACCAATGGTCGCAGTGCGATCCTCAATTAATTATCTATCTATCTATCTAGACTACTTTCACAATAACACTTCTACTTCTCAACAGATAGCGTGCTTAAATCAAACTGATTCTGATTCTCAGCTTTACCTCCTTTTATACTCTGTGATTTCCTCGTTCGCATACTTCTAGGCATTTCTAGAATTAACTTAGTTACCAGCTATAAAATTACCAGCTATAACTACAGATGCAAGTTATAGCTTCTCATATGCGCTTGTATATGTGAGTGATACTTGCACAAATAATTGCCTACTTTTTTGAGCATCTCAGATAATATATGGGTGTATTTGTGCGTTTCTCTCCTCTGCGTGTACGTACATATGTGTAGACATAACGATTGATTCGTTTATGTAGATACAAGTGACTGCTTGCTTTATTGTTGTTGTGGCTTTATTTATTTAGTATCAGATTAGTGATGTGAGTATCACTTAGTGTCACTAATATTCGTCACAGTATTAATAGCAGTAAAAAGATTAGGATGTCATTTGAACGTAGATATGTAATTAAAGCTTTTGGAATATATATTTTCCTTTTTGCCGAAATAATAGCACAGCTCGCGTTATATGACAGACTTGTTGCTTGTTGTTGGTTTTCGGTTTCGTCTCAGTTGTTGGTGCTGTTCTTGTGCCTTTTAGTTGCGCTTACTTGGTTAAACTGGGCTGGAAAAGAGGTCAGGTTAGGTTGAACTAGCCCATTCAATTAAAACCTCACATAAACTGAATGTGTGCATAGCGTTATCAGAATTTGTTTGACGACCGACCGATGAAACTTTAATTAGAACCATCACTTACATATGTTATAAAATGACTCCTTCCTCTACAAAATGCAATACTAGAAGTGTGCTAGGACCGTGCTTAATAGGTGCCTCGAGATCTAGCAACTCTGCCGCCCCTTATAGCTGGTACTTTCACCTCACGTGCGTTTAAGTCTTGTCTCTTGAGAGAGATATGAGCAACTTTGTGAGTCTACCATTGTAGGATTTGCACACGGTCTTTGAAAATTTCCTAACGTGCTTATAATATTGTAGCGAACATTAGCAGTTTCGATACGTCACTATGCACAACAACAGCGTAGCACGCATCCACACATACATGTAAACGGCAGAGCTAAGAACGAAGAGAATACTTCACGCACATGCAATCAGCTGCTAAGAGCAAAGAAGAAAGAGAAACAATCACACATACATTTAATCAGCTAAGAGCGAAGATGACATTACTCATGCTGTTCGATAACTAAATAACCAATTGTAAGTACAGAAATGAGAAATAAATAAGCAACTGTTCGATAAGGCTGTTCGTAAAAATTGTAGACCTTAAGAGAAGTAGGCAAGCGGGGCACGGAGAGTGTAAAAGCAGTGAAGCACGCGAATAATTTAATTGTGAAGTACTACTACAGTGGAGTTGTAAATAAAGAACGTTTCACTATACTCAATATTTGTGTGATTTATACGACAATTCTGCGATTCGAACGATAACAGAAAGTGTCAAATGATCAAGAATTACCTAAAATTCGTTACAATATGCTTTACATTTTTTTTTAGTTTGACAGTAAGACCAATAACGAAAACAAAATCTGTTCGACATCATGCACAACACTTCTTTATATAATAATAGTGAAGTAAACTTGAGTGATTATCTTAAATAGATATATGTGTATGTATATGTTGCTAAACGGATAACAAGAATTCGTAATAAGCGGCTAATAAAGTAATTAGCTCAACAAAAAGGCCATTAGCTTTAACTCTTGAAGAAAATGGTATAATGAAAATTGTATAAAAGAAAATTGTATAATGGAAGCATGGACCTGAATATAGCGATGCTATGAACCACTTTCAAGCCCAATAGAGCATCTAACTTAACAGCGAATATATCTATTTATAAACGTGAGTGCTTATTATAAAAATATAAAGTGGATAGCATGTGTGTATGTGTGTATGCTTTTATAAATTTGCATGTAAAACAAGTGAGAAGCTACTTT
This sequence comes from Eurosta solidaginis, assembly GCA_029619165.1. Lineage (NCBI taxonomy): Eukaryota > Metazoa > Arthropoda > Insecta > Diptera > Tephritidae > Eurosta > Eurosta solidaginis. The sequence goes on from JARSSU010032576.1 coordinate 88,307, forward strand.
ACTTGCAACAAAGCTGGCAACAACAGTCTGCAGTAAGAAAGCGCATTATTGATACAGCAATCTTTTGCATGCATTATAAATTCTAACAGCCAAACAAAGAAAAAAAAACAAAAACGGCGATAAGAAAGATGCAGCAGCACAATTTATGGCAGCTGCTATTATAGTTGCTCAATTATCCCGCCGTGTGAAACACCTGCGCTAACACTACTGCTGCAGCTGCTTTTCGGTGAGTATAGAGCGATTTCACATAAGCTTTAGGAAATTATTAAACATTGGGAGCGAATATGAACAAAAAAAAATGGTTTCTCACATAAACTATAACTAAACAAATAATAGGATGAGAAAATTGTGCATCGCATAAAGAATTAATAACAACACACACACAAACATACACACACTTTTTCACATCTCTCGTAAGCGTTATGCAGTATGCATGCATAAGAGCTAGCATACAATTGCATATGCAAAATGCATCTCTTCTTAGGTGATCAACGCCTACACCACCACACCAACTTTCGTCCCGCTTAGCCCACTTTCTTTGTATTGTTTTTATACCCAGCGCTTACTTGAATACAAGGGTACTTTGATTGGATAAATATTGTACGTAATGGCATAAAGGAAACGAGATAGATATAGACTTCCTTATATAAAAATTATCAGCATCGAAAAATATTTTGATTAAGCCATATCCGTCCAAGTAAAAGATTTCTTCACAAAATTCGGCATACTGACCCAGAATATGTTGGTATTGAAAATGAACGAAATCGAACGAAAACCACACCCACTTTTTCGATATCGAAACATTCGAAGAATTGAACAAATGCGATGGCTAATTACTAAGGATCAAACTTGACGAAAAATATAAATTTTGTAGGCGTGGCACTGCCTAAATTTGGAAGAAGAAAATTTTAAATTTTTCCAAGCCATTGAAGACAAGATGTTGAAATGTGGCAGGGGAGTTGTCCTTACTATTTGATATATACCATGTTGAAGCCAACAAAATTTTTGGCGGCCACGCCCACTTAAAAAAACAATATCGAAATTTCGAAAAACGCGATAGTTGATAACCAAATACGTATAAAGTGATGAAGCGTTGAACATGGGTTCAATTATGACAAAAACCTGAAACTTTATAAAATTTTTGAAAATGGGCGTCTCAGCGCCCTATTTAGAGGAAGACAATTTAAAATTTTGCAAGCTGTAAATTAAAAGCCATCAAAGGTATCATATTGGAATTCAGTAAGGCGGACGTCCCTGCTATTATAAATAAATTTTGTAAAAATTTACAAAATTGCTTGTCGACCATGCCCATAAAAAAATTTATATCGAAATTTCGAAAATGCCAAAAATGCGATAATCCACTAACAAAGATCGATAAAGTTATAAGACTTAACATGTATTTGGCTTTTCTGACGAAACATACAAACTTGGTAAAGTTTTAGAAAATGGGCGTAGCACCGCCTACATTTAAAAGGAGAAAATTAAAAATTTTCGGAAGCCGTAAATCAAAATCCATCACAGGTGTCATATTGGAATTTAATATGGGGGATGCCCCTGCCATTAATGTATATTATACAGATTTTATGAAATTTAACAAAATCGATTGGCGACCACGCCTTCTTCAAATATAAATCGATATCGAAATTGCAAAAACACCAAAGATCGATACAGTGAGGAGATTTGAATATTGGTTTGCTTTTCTAACAAAAAATTTAATATTTGGTCATATTTCTTAAAATGGGCGCGGCGCCGCCTACATTTAGAAGAAGAAAGTTTAAAATATTTGCAATAGGTAAATCAAAAGCCGTTGAATATATCTTGTTGTAAGTTGTGGTGAAGATCGTACTTGTAATTAACTATACATTTTGTGAAATTTACAGTAACTAATTTGGAAAATAGGTTTGGCCTTTCCCCCCTTTTAAGGTATTCTCTAAATAATACTATCAATGCCATAAATGGAACAAAAATCGCCCAGTCCTAACGAAATTTGCCAAACTCTTTCTTGTCAACATAGACGAAATCGCTTTCTAATACTGGGTATATACACTGCCGATTTTTTATACCCAGCTGTGCGTATGTCTTTTCGCCCGCCCCTTAACGCGATAATTTGACTAAAAATTTAGATATCATCACCAAATTTAGATCACGGGCTTATGTGATATATAATATATATGTGTTGAATGGTCGAAATTAAAGTATTACCACTCTTACTTTTTCTATATCCAAGATTCACATTTTGGAAATAAGGCGTGGCACCGCCCACATTTATTTGTAGAAAATTTATAAGTTTTGCTAGCAGTTGATATTCTTTTACAATTTGGAGAAATACCCTTCGAGATATAATGCATATCTCTGCATATCTGAGCAAAATCGGTTGGGTACCAAGCCACTTTTTTTGCCAAAAGTTGCTCAGGAACTTAACCATCACAAAGTTTACAATATATTTATGGCACGTAACCTATATATCCATTGTAGATATTTTAGTTCAAGATGCGAAAAATAAAATAAACATGTATGTAGCCCTGGTCCAGTAATTTAGTTAAATTATTCACCAAACTTTCAACACCGAAGTTGCACAAAAAGCTATGAATTTTAACTAGATTGGGAACGGTTTTACAGCTTCTGACGTTTTTACAACAGTTTTTTGGAAAAAAAAATTTTTTTTTGGGTTTTGGGGAGTATTTGGTCGAAAAATTTACACTTTCGCTATTTTTTTTTCGTAGGCTCGTTAATATTTTTTTGGATATGCGTAGTTGAACTTTTTTTCCTGAGCCCAAATCCTATCGAAAAATCGATGGCGCGATATCGGTTAACTTTCGTCCATACAAATCGACCCAGGTTAATATGTAGTATATTTCATTTTTAATGTTATTGACATTTCTCTTAAATAAATCCCTACTATTTATATGAGCGCACACAGCTGGGTATATAATGTTCGCTTTCGCTCAAATTTAGACTACCTTACTGGTTTTTTGTTTACTTTTTACATCACGTAAGCGCTCATTAAAATTCTTCTTTGCAACTTTTCACATGCACGACGACATCGTCAAACAAAGTGTCGCACTGCGTCAGAGTTTCGCTTTCTTTGCCACCCACATTACAGTTAGTTAGTTTCATAGATGCATACCTCAGCAGCTCTGTTTGGTTGCGATAAAGACAATGTCTTGTCAGAGGCATTTGCCATTGTTGTTGTTGGCACATATGCATGCATATAATTTAAAGAAAGCAGTTCACATTGCAACAAGGTGCAATAGAAAACTGAGAAAATTAAATTAACACACACACCACATACACAAAGAAAACTGTTGCCAACATTGTCATTGTAACTTTTATGCACAATCAGACATCTGTATGATTCACAGTTATAAACCAGACGATGCGTTGAAATCGCTAGATTGCTATGTGAAGAATAACGTGAAATAGAGTGACAATGAAAAAAATGCTTTATATGTCGTCTGCCGTTGCTGTGATGTCACGTTCCTGAAATGGACCGATACCTACCTTTGCGGTCCACCTTTTGACAGTACATAGAAGCAAGGGTAAAGCGTTCCTAGCGCTATAGGTACTGTCCTATGATTGGGGTTTGGTTCAATCCGTAGTTAATTTGAGTGTTTATGGCGGTGTTATGTAATTTTCGAAGGCCATACTCTTCTTGGTTGTCTAGCCGCATCTTTGCGGTGAAAAAGGGAGCAGAATGGCTTAACGTGTATTGACTAATATCGACAGGATAAATCGAGCGGTATGAGTCTCTCTGGTTTGATGGTTTCCTAGGCTTTAGTAGCAATGCCCACCAAGCCATATTTCAAAAATAACAGGGCTGGACGTAGACAAGTTGAAGACAACCGCCAGGAATATTTGACCTACTGCTTTTGATGGTTTGCATTTTCGACTGAATGTGCATCAAAATGGCGCCCGTGCGCTACTTAGGCTCGGATCTTTGGTATCCGGGAGGCACAGCAACCAACTAACCAACCGTTGTGGTTTAACTTTCGAATACTTCCTAGAGTTTTACCCAAACTAAGCTCATTCAGGTCAATATAATATTACAAAATACCGGGTTCAAAAAATCTAAAATAAGGCCTAGCCGAATATTTTTCCGGTATACACCAGCGAGGATGGACAGCAATAAACAAAACGACGTGAATGGGATAGAGCTTCTAGGAAAATTTATTGCAAACTCGACCCCTAAAAAGTAAAAGAAAAAAGGCGTGAATACCAAGTACACGTTAAGTTCGATGAGTAATCATATAGGTGTTCGGATGCCGACGGCGAGTATCGAAGGAGGCGTAGTGATGAGCTGTATAAACTTAAAGCAGATATGAAAATAGTGGAGCCCAAAGGCTTCGCTGGCCAGGTCATGTTATCCGAACGAAGGAATACGCTCCGCCCCAAGAAAGTATTTCAGGCGATACGCAGTGCAGAAGCAGAGGAAGAGTGAGACCTAGGCTGGATTGGGAGAGGCAGCTGGAGGAATTTGGCTCTCAATTGAGGTCAGATAGCGCCATACCAGAATAGTTGGTGTGACTTCTTACGGAACTGCCAAAATCGCTAATGATGATAATATTTATATAATAAGTCGATGAGTCATCAATAGAAAATCGATATCAAGCCGATAACAAATTTGTAATACACCCATACAAAACAAATAATTTTTCGTTATCAAATCGATAATTTTTTGATAGCCAATCGTTAAATTTTCGACAAATAATCGTTAACACGCAGTTAACAAATTGGTAATACGCCGCTAGCAGGCCGATAAATTTTCTTCAGCAAATCGATAACTTTTTGTAGCCTATCGATAACTTCGCGGTAAATAACCAAAAATGTTTTGATAATAAATATCTTTTATATAACGTATATAAATTTTCGATAACGTAGTTGATAACTAAATAACAAACTGTCGATAGCGTTTTGAAAATGTATCGATAACTTTTCGACGAATAATCGATAACTTTCCGATTACAAATCGATAAATTTTCGATATTAAACCGTTAATTAGTCGATATCAAATCAGGATATGAATAATTATCTTATCAATATCGACAACAAAACGATTACAATGACGTTTACCAACCAACCAACCGTTGTGGTAATTCATGCTGTAGTTTAAACATAGCTTTATATTTTACATGAGCAAGAGGCGCATTCAAAATCGTATCTGTTTTTCAAATACCTAAGATTTTAATTTCATTATCAATCATTATTTAAGTACTTGGGTGAAAGTCCATTGCCTGCAAGACGTTACTGAGGCGGGAAATATAATTGCAACTTGCTTTGTTAGTAGAAGAAATGTAATTAAGAACAAAGTAGTGCAAGAATAATGGCAACAAAATCAAAAGTAAATTAAAGTTTAAAAATAAAATTGTGAAATAAAAACGAGATGCAATTGAAAGTATCGCAACAAATGTCAAGGCAAAAGCAAACAACTTGCGACGACAAAAGCGATGAAAGTCATTTTGCCACCAAAGCAAAGAACAAACCAGTAACTTAAAAAAAAACAGTAATATGCCAACAGCAACAATGTAAACGACAGCAGCATAAGAATGATATAGAGAAATATCGGTGAAAGAAAAAATAATTTAGCAATACGGATAATATGAATTAAATAGGAGAAGAATAATGAAAAAAGCGAAAATAGATAAAACAAGTAAGGGCGAGACTGTCCGAAGATTTCATATCTTTCATGAATGGGGCTGAACAATAATATTATCCCATTCGTAATATCCAAATAATCGGCTGTATAAGATACGAAATATATAGTTAGCAGATGTACATACCTAAGCGATTTCTATGATAAATACAAAATAACAAATAGGTAGTAGTTTGTGTGAGGATGCAAAGTTTCACGTTTCTTGTGGTCTGCATGAAATAGCTATGACAATTAATCACTTATCTTAACAATATACCACATAAGCGTAAGTATTTGATGAAATATGATGCTTCTAGCCGTTAGAAAGGGGGCAGAAATTACAGTTTATATGGGGTATATAATATTGTAACGATTTTAGTGAAGTTCCGCTTGTTCGAAATCTTCTGCTGACGTTCGAATCGCTAAACTGTTGAATAAATAAATCCAATATTTAATAATGCAAAAATCGTCTTTATTAGACTACTTTGAAAGTACTTTACAATAACACTTAACTTTACAACCAATAGCGTGCTTAAATCAAACTGATTTTTTGACTACTCAGCTTTGTTGCTTTTGTACTCTCTGACAAAATCTCTAGACGTTTCTTCTGATAGAATTTTCTACTTGGTTACCAGCTATGCTCGTGTGTATCCGTAGTTTATAGCCTCTCGCATAGCCATATGTTGGTGTATATGTGAATACTTCTTCGGCCGATGACTACATCTGTGTGTGAGTTATCTCTTCGTTGCCTTGTATGTATGTGGGTAAATGATGATTAATGTGTGTATGCAGTTTTAGTTAATGATTTTTTTTGTTGTGCATTTCTTAGTAACAGCTTAGAGATGGTAATATTCGTCACAATATATATCCACCGATTTTTGATTTTTTCAGATAACAATATATGCTATATATGTAAGCATTTGGTGAAATTTGAAGCTTCTAGCTCTAAAAATAGGGCAGAAATTACGAAAATTTTTTCTCTGAACAATCGGTTGTAGGGTACAAATGTTATATATACGACCGATCTCTACGAATTTTTCAGACAACAATATTTGATTTATACGAAAGCATATGGTGAAATTTGAAGCTTTCAGCTGTTAAAATGGGACTGAAATTACGAAATTTTCTTATCTGAACAATCGGTTGTATGGGAATATATGCTATATTGGTCCGATCCAGCCTGTCCTGACAAATGTCTAACCGCGCTCCGACAAATGTGACCAAATTTTATGAAGATATCTCAAAAATTGAGGGTCTAGTTTGCATACAAACAGACAGACGGACAGACGGACATGGCAAATCCAACTCAGCTCTTCATTCTGATCATTTCGGTATAGTTATTGCTGGGTCTATCTCTTCTCCTTTAAGGACTCACAATTTTGAGATTCGTGATAAAGTTAATATACATACAGACATATCAACACATATAAGTTACAGACAGGCAATTTGACGGCGGAGTTATGAAATGCGAATTTGCAGAATCCAGAAAGAAGAAGAAGCATAGACGGAAGACGGACAACATGTCCACTTTTTGTGTGGTTGCATAGCCTCAACCAATGTCACTCAGCAACATAACATTTTCAAATGTGTTGTCAAAATCAGCAGACATATTTCATATTTCTTGCATGCGTTGAGTTATGATCAGACATTTGTAGTATGAATTTTTACAAAACCAATTAGTAAAGAAATCCTGCATTAAATGTGCAAATTGAGCGTTGCTGTGAGTTTATTAGAAGTTGTTATGTAAGACGAAGGCAAGTTTCAAATAATTACCTCGAAAATGATAAACAAGAATGTCAGTTGTTTTAAGTAATAGTGCTGCCTGAGATTCTCATAGATTGTAAGTTTTGCTTCTTATAGCCTAATTTTCTTGAACAGGACAGTTTACCATCGACGGTTGGCATAGACATTTGTAAACGCTTAACACCGTCAGTAATAATCTCAAACAGTACTTCATCAAGAAGTGTACTGGAATGCAAATACGCGTTGGAAAGACTTCGCTTAGTCCAGACCATACATCTGTGCTCCCAGTCAAAAAGGGATCGAAGGTAAAGAAAAGCTGTGATGAGATGGATTGACGATAGACGTCCCAATCCGTTTGGGAGAAAATAAAAGGAGACAGGATTGCATATGACCCATCAAGCAGGAAAGCGTAGACAGAAGAATGGAGCTGCAAAATTTCTAAAATCATAAGCAAATACGTTAATAATTTGCTCATATCCCGAAAGCAACAAGACTTAAGTATCACGATGCGCATACTAACTGAACACTACCTTCTAGCGTTATGCGCATATAAATTTGGCCTCATCAGTAAAGATTTAGAGACTTCGCGCTGCAGGAAGAAACGTTGAGCATGTCCTGCGCTAATAAGGTCAAGGTTCCAGCTATTAGGGACGGCAGAGATGCTAGATCTAGAGGCGGCAACTAAAAGTGCTAGAAAACTTCTAGTACTTGAAAAGAGGACGGAGTTATTCTATAACTTAAGTCCTGGCACCGCCTGGGGTTCTTACGTTTGGTCGTCAAAGAAATTCTGGTAACACTATTGACAAATTCAGTAAATGCGATCTTTATTCAACCTAGCCTAAACTTACACCGCAAATGAAGACGGCGCATAACTTGTTCAATTGAAGAGGTGTGCGTTAATACCAGAGATTTAGTTTAACGGTTAACCAGAAACAGAGAAAAAGCTTTCTCATCGCGACATGCTTTTTGGCCATATATTTTTGGGGTCATGCAGAGAATATATTTGGAAAAATTACGAGATAACTTCGTCAATATCTCGATATCAGTTTGAATTGAATTTATGGATCATTTCGGAAGTGTTTTTGAAGTAGTTTCGTGTTAGTTTTGGGAGTATTTTGCAATATTTTCTATTACTATTTCGGGATTGTTTTAGGGATCATTTCGAGATAGTTTTTGAAATTGTTCCGATATGATTTCAAAATGATTTTTACGCATATTTGGAGACTTTTTTTTAAATAAATGCGTGATCACTCCGGAAATATCTCGATATCGTTTCTTGATTATTTCATTATTTCACTACAACTAGGGTATACTTTTGAAACTTTGTATCTTGAAGTACCGATAACTCTCGATTAGGAATAATTCCGTGTCTATTGATGTGTAAACATCTTTGCTCACGGTATTGGAGCATACCGAATGTGAGCGTAGATAAGTGTAGTTTTTGGAAGTGGTATGCTACAGGTATGGGAGAATATAGAATGAAAGTGTAGGGTAAATGTAGATGTGGATTGTTAACCTGTATGAGGATTGTTAGCATCTATGGGGAATACATAATGATATGGTGAGTGTAGTCACTTTACTGTAGGGTAATGTGGAAACAATGTACGTAGAAGAGTTGATAGAAGTGATATCAGACTGTAAAAAAGTTAATGGAAACTAACGAAAGAAAAAAACAAATCGATGATATATGTATAAAGGAAAAGGTGACACGATAAACCTATAGAAGTAAATGTAAAGATGACACAGAAGTAGGGGAAGAAGAAGCATAGCAGTTTAATAACAATATCGATAATGATATAGATGAGAATAATAATATTATGGTTGCCGTGGCGGTTGCAAAGACAAGGCAAGGAAAGGAAAAGAAAGGGAATGCACAGAAAGGAAAGGGAAGCGAAAAAGGAAGAAAAGACTGACATTCAAGCTGAAGCTGGAATCAATTTGTTATCGAAAACTTAACGGTTTTTTATGATGAGTTTCGGATTATTATTGGCGGGATATGTGAGTGTTCCTAACGACGAGTTATTATGATGCATATTGGAACAATTTTCCGTCATCCCTTGTCAAATTTGATTTCGAGACAAACTGGTTTCGGCGTTGTGCCATCATCAGTGTCGATTTTCGTTCTGATTTGTTATTGTTGTTTATCTTGTATTTATAGTTCGTAGGTATATGACCAGGGGGCCAATTCACTATCTGTGAGTTTTAAAGTGTACACAAAAAATTGTGTAAACTTTGAAATTCTGATTCTGTAAAGCAAAATTGTGAACAAGAAAACTCACTGATAAAAACTTCGTGAGTTTTCTTGACAGTCAGTGTACACTATTTTGACACTCAAAACTCATACGCACTGTTGCAGAATAACTTTTTTATTTTCATGGCGTTTCATAAACATTTCCTCACTGACGTATGACTTTTACATTTAGCGCTCATTCAGCAAAAACAATGTGTACAATACTTTACAGAATCGCATGAAAATTTAAAGTGTACATTTTGTGTGCAAACGAGTTTTCAGTAAGTGTACATTTTTCAGCTTCTCACAGTTAGGAAATTTACCCCCAGGTATTGTCAAAATGTATGCTTGTGTATATTTATATGTATGTGCTGTGTGTTCATTCAGAACGGAGGGTGGTACTAGTTTGTTATCGGTATATTATCGACGAGGTACAGGGTAACTTGAAAGCAAAGGCTATCGACGAGTTGTAGCTTTTTATCGCCGAAAAACCTATAATATTATCGAAAAGTTGTCGATTTACTATGAAAATTTGTCGATTATTTATCGAAAAGTCGTCGTTAGGTTGTCAAAAAGTAAACGATTTGTTATTGCAAATAACGTATTTTGAATAATTTTTTTAAATATATCGATCTATTATCGAAGAGTTATCGATTAGTTATTGAAAAGTTATCGCTGTGTTGTTAAAAAATTATTGATTTGTTTTTGAAAACGGATTGTGAATAAATTTTTTTAAATCTATCGATTTATTAACGAAAAGTTGTCGTTTATTGTTTGAAATGTCTCGATATTTTATAAAAAAGTTATCGATTGGTTATCGTCGTGTTATTGCAAAGTTATCAATTCATTTTCGAAAAGCTATTGATATCGAAAAGTCAACAATTTACTATGAAAAATGTATCTAAAAGTTAACAATATTTAACCGTGGTGTGATTGATTTGCAACGATGACTCATTGATTTGTTATGTCTCTTTCATAGATGAAAATTCAATATAAACATTCGGTAACTAGTAGATAAATATAAAATAAACAAGGCCGAGCTTCTCTGACAAACTGAGAGCTCGATGATAATATTGCTTTCGATAGTAAGCCGTTACATTATTCGCGATTGTTGTAGAACCATTGCAGGATTGCAACATCTCTCGAATAAAGAAAAATTTACTTAAACCCACTTACGAAAATTTTTCAACAAAATCTTTAGTTTGCACTTTTGTTATCGCAAGGAGTTTTGCTCTCTCTTATGATAGAAGAAATGCAAGTAACTACTTTCATGAAAATGAAATGGTAGTTATATTAAGTTCGTCACGAATCTCAAAATCGTAAGTCCTTAAAGGAAAATAGATAGACCCCACGATTAAGTATACCGAAATGATCAGGATGAAGAGCTGAATTGATTTAGCCATGTCCGTGTGTCTGTTTGTATGCAAATTAGTCCCTTAATTTTTGAAGTATCTTGATAAAATTTGGTGAGCGGGAAAATTTAGGTGTCCGATTAGACATTTGTTGGAACCGACCGGATCGGACCACTATAGCATATATCCCCCCTACAATCGATTTTTCGGAAGAGGATTTTTATCATATCTTCCTCAATTTATCAGATTGAAGCTTCAAACTTCGCCATATGCTTCCGTATATCGCACATATTATTGTCTGAAGAAATAGATGAGATCGGTCGTACATATAGCATATATCACCCATAGCCGATTATTTGGATATTACGAATGGGATAAGATTATTGTTCAGCCCCAGTCATGAAAGACATGAAGTCTTCGGCTCAACCGAAGACAGTCGCGTCCTTACTTTTTTCTTACTTTCTTTGAATTGTGGAAAATAAGAATATAGTAGCATCAAAGGACCTAAAATATCATCAATGCTATTTCCAACCCTCCATTTGTATATCGCCGCTATTACAAAACAAAAGAAATCAATCAAAGTTTCTTTCTGCATACAAATTAAACTCTATTTTCCCTTTTCCTTATATTTTCGCCAAAAATCAAATGAAACTTGAGTAAGAAAATACGCCAAAAAGAAGTGGGCGAGTAAAGAAAACTTTTTTTTCGAGTTAATTTCTGACAAGACACGCGCACTGACTACTTAATCAAATAGAGGGCAAAAAGAACATACACACATACATACTTACATTAAGTACAAACCTGCATATTTGGGGTTTGTGCTTTTTTACTTTTTGTTTAATGTTAGAGCAGAGATTTTTTGGAAATTTTTTTTTGTGTTCGCTTGATGCACAAGTGGACTAATTAATTTTCTTTCAACGGCAGAAAAATTTTAGAAACAATATTTTTGCCAAAGTTTTAGCTTAGTCGGCTTAATTAGGTACAGTGAGTTTCACTTTGCAAACAAATCACAAAGTTACGTTTTGAAAGTTTTAGATATAGCTAAGGATGCGGATTATGCTTGTAATATATGAAAGCACGCACGTTTCATCCAATGGCAGCTGAAAAATTTTACGCTGCTATCTCTCCAATCTCTGGTTATGCAAACCCAATAAAAACAAGTAAGGGCGGGACTGTCTTCGGCTATGCCGAAGACTTCATACCTTTCATGAATGGGGCTGAATAATAATCTTATCCTGTTCGTAATCTCCAGATAATCGGATGTATAAGATAAGGAATATATAGTGAACAGATGTACATATCTAAACGATTTTTAAGATAAATATAAAATAGAAAATGGCAAAAAACCCCCTTATCTGAACGATCGGTTGTATGGGATATATATTATATATAGCTCCGATCAAAATGATTTTTACAGAAAATCTTCTATAATATATTAGAATAAATATCACCAAGTTTAACCGTTTTTTATTGGAAACTAAGGGAGAAATGGCTAAAAATCTTTCTATCTGAACGATCGGTTGTATGGGATATATATTATATATAGCTCCGATCGAAATGATTGTTTCATGAAGTCTACTATAATATATTGGAATAAATATCACCAAGTTTAACGTTTTTTATATTGGAAATTAAGGGAGAAAATTGGCAAAAAATCTTTCTATCTGAACGATCGGTTGTATGGGATATATATTATATATAGCTCCGATCGAAATGATTTTTTCCCGAAATCTTCTATGATATATTAAAATAAATATCACCAAGTTTATAGTTTTTATATTGGAAATTAAAGGAGAAATTGCCAAAAATCTTTCTATCTGAAAGATCGGTTGTATGGGATATATGCTATATATAGCTCCGATCAAAGTGATTTGTTCAGGAAATCTTCTATGATATATTAAAATATATATCACTGAGTTTCGCGTTTATACTTTCTAAATTAAGGGAGAAATGGCCAAAAATCTTTCTATCCGAACGATCGGTTGTATGGGAGATATATGTTATAGTGGTCCGATCCTACCGGATCCGACAAATGTCTAATATAATACAAAAATACATCCTTGTGCCAAATTTCATTGAATTATCTCCAAATTTGAGGGACTAGTTTGGACTAGTTAATGCTGAGTCTATCTTCTATATTTCTCAACGTACAAACATCGGACCAAAGTTAACATACCATTTCATGTTCATGAAAGGTATGAAAAGCATATCAAAAACACACACACAGTTTTGCGCACACATGTTATTAAGTAAATAGCTTGCATGAATATTTGAAAGGATACGCTGATCGCATTATGCAGCCATTTGAGCCACCCGCAAACAGCACTTAAAAGTTTGAACGAAAAAAATGTTTGAAAAATTCAAGTTACAAGAAAATCTCTTTACGATATACATATAAAACTAACTTAAACAGCACATTTGCGCATATGTACTTACATATGTGTGAGCATAAATAACAAGCAGAAAAAACAGCTGATGCCAAAAGGCAACAGCTCCAACCATATAAATCTGCTGTGCGTACGTGTGCTTTTGGTTGGGAAACATGCCAGTGAGCTTAAAATTTAAGACTGACCGCCAATGAACGTGATGTGAACAGAAATTGCTAACTATAGCCCAAAAGCAAACAAACAAGAAACTAATACTTAATACTTGCTTAGATAGTGTTGTTGCTTTTGTTGTCTTCCATCGCTACTGCTTTTGTTTACACATTTGGACATTTTTGCAATATGAGCTTTTATCTATTGTTATCCTATCGTTTATACCAAACAACAACGCCACTCTTCGCCACACGCACGCTGTGCTCTCTCTCATTTGTCAGTCACCGCCTCAACACGATGCACGTCATCACACACTACTATTGTTTGTTTTGCACGCTTTTCGCTGCTGGCTGGTGGCCCGCAATTGCATGTTGGCTCTTGGTTGATGATGCAATTTCGTTTAGTTGCTCATAGATGGTTAAAGCAACAACAAAACAAGAATGATGGCTTTTATGCGTGTGCGTGTAACGTGTGTCGTTGTTTCGGTTGCTGCAGTTTAATAATGCAATGCGTGACTTTGAGTACGCAAATCTACAGTATTGTGCAACAGAATAGCAGCAAGAAATTTCGTAATATCAATATGCTCAGCATGCGCCAGTAATTGTACTCTCTAATTATATATTGTAACGAGTTTTTGGCGAGTAATTTGCACCTTCTGCTAACGCTACAATCGCTGAACTGTCGAATAAATAATTCCAATATTTTATATGGGTGCCCAGTTTGGGATAAATGTGCCAAAATGCATATTGAAAAAATACAAGTTAAACAAAATAAGTTGTTGAAAATGATGTTTGATTTGCCGTGGCATTTTTCAACTACAAAGTTGCCCACACAAAACAAAATCAGTCTCGTTTCGGACCATATTGGACAAATAACTGAAAAATTTGAACGTCTCTGTGATATATCTACAAATCCACTAATTTATAATCTAAATAACTCCTAGTTTATCATATAATTTAACTGCGTACTGTATTTATGAATAGTATTATAGCGAGTATTACCTTTAATGCAAAGATAAAGATACTTACCAAGGTTTTTTTCTACGCTAAATTCTAAGTCTCCTAAGCTACATTTTTTCCTTATATAAACTTTAATTTTTACTAATCCATATATTCTAATCTTACTTATAATACTATAGTTGTAAGGTTTATTTAAGAAGCCATATCATCTAAAACCGTGTATTTAAAAAGTTTAAACAAATTGAATTGAATTGAATAACTCCAATATTCAGCATTGCAATATGATCTTTATTTAGACTACTTTGGGAGTAGTACTTCACAATTATACTTCACAACTAATAGCGTGTTTAAATCAAAACTATTATATTTCCCCTAAGATATAGACGTTTCACGAAGATGGAACAGTTGTATCGCATACTTGATTATTTAGCTATATGCGTGTGTATGTGTGAGTAACTTCTCTTAGCAGATAACTACATACATATGTGTATGTGAGATAATTTCTTTGACTTAAGCTGCTGATTATGTGTGTGGAATGTTCTTCGTTGGCTACATAATTGTGGCTGCTTGCCGTTTTTGTGTGTTGTGATTATTTACTAACAGCATAGTGATCTCGACCTTCACCACAATATGCATGTACTTTACCAAATCTTCGCCTCCTCATATGAACAGCTCGGCGGATAGTCTGTCATTACCAAGCGCCTTGTTATTCATTAGCCCGGATATTGCCATTCTCAATTCGTGAAAGTCGGGTGTTGGAACGTGTTTTCGTCAACGTCACTTAGGGTATCAGGATGTTTTGGTTGAATTTTTCTTTTCTTGCTATCAGCCAGCATCTGACTCTTCACGCACTCACGCCCTTCTGCCTCATATTTTTTCTTCTCTTACTTCTTCTATAGGCAGCGTCCTTTTTCCGAGGCAACGCTCATTCCTCTCCGTATCAGCTCGCTGGGAATCTTTGGTGTCAGCAGCGGCGATACGCACACAATTAGAGTGAAACATGCCCATCGTCAGGTCGAAGACTGCTCTCAGTGTGCAGATTTGATAGTCGAGTGGAGTAATAATCAGTCATCTGTTTCGTGAGCAGCTTTTCACGGTAAACTTTCCTTGTGTCACTGCGCGTACTAACTTTATAACACAGATGAATTTACGTATCCTGGCTGCAACATGGCAGTGGTCTTCATTTGAACTTCGTGGAGTGCTCACATCCAACACACTGGAACTATGCCTGTCTTTCGTTCTCTCTATATTCTCTCATTACATTACTTTTTTAGCCGGAGCTTACCCCCTCTGAGGAATAAAGTTTGTTCAGCCATTTCGCTTTTACCTTTGCCCCTTCATAGGTCAATAGCTGGTTTCCCTAGGTGTGGAATTGGGTATTCAAAATTTCCCTACAATTTTACTTGAGGTCTGGCATTGTGTAGCCAAATCTTTGAGAGATGAATAGTTGTCCACTTAGGTTTTAGCTTTATGAAATAAAGTCTCATTGCAATGCTAACTAGCTCCTAGAAATCTTGTTTTCGGATGAGAAATTAACTTTCTTTGAGTATAAACCTCTCTTAAGTCTAGTTTGCGGAAAACTGTTTATTTAATGTTTTGTGTTTGCTTTTCTGAGGACCAACCAAGATGGTTGAATTAGAAGAAACTGGTGAAATGTACAACTTTATGTAAAAGAAACAAAAAATTTACGAATTCTTAAATAAATTTTACCTTCATATATAAAAAAAAGCCGTTTGTGAGGTATGGCTACCCTCAATTAGGAGGTGAACACTTATGAATAGGCAAGATGAAACAACAACAACATATTATTTCCGTTCTGCGTAAAGACAAACTCGAAAAATATTTCCCTTTTTAACCGCCAAATTCCTGGTTTAGGATGATTAAAAAACGCACGCTGGGAAAGGCCGCAAGACTGGCAAAATACTGAACTCAGAACTGCCAGGGGCGTTCCCTTAAGGCCCCTGAACATCATACTGAGGCAAAAGAACTCAACATAAAAGAGCATAATGAAATAATGAGCAGGACGATTTTTTCCGAATTGTCTCAAACCTGGACATTCCATCAGACAATTGCTTGATCTAGCCCCGCCTCCAATATCTATGAAGAAACATCTCCGAAAGCACTATGATGAGATTCAGCACCTATCCTCTTAGTCGTTTGATCCAAATTATCATAAGGAGGTCCTAAGCCCAATCTACATTGAACTCTTTCGCTGGGTTGCTCGGTGACCTCTGTTTTAAATAAACATTATTCAACCCTTACAGAAGAAGAGAGCAGACTACCAAGGGATACACTAGTCACTCTCGGCCAACATCGGTTTGGATACTGTAACAGGTCAAACTCTTACGAAGGGTCTCCTCATGACACCAACCATCTTTTCAATTGTAATGTGGAACTTATGCCTCTGACAACAGTGTTCCCATGGTCCAAAACTGTTGAAACTGATACTTTCTTGGAGTCCTGTCAGATGACTTCGGTGATAATTTGTGAGTCATAGCACCTATTGGGGTTAATCTCTGTTAGCACAACAACAACATCTGATACGTTCAAACAAACAGCACTGAATACCATTGCCTTTTTGAGTTTGATGCCGTTAAATCACTGTCATGGCCTGTATAAGCGTAAGTGCGCCATACCAATGCACCAGCGGTTGTCTAGCTGACACAGAACCAAAATATTTCCCACAAATCATTTCAATTCAAATATATGCATATGTACCTGGACAATGTACACAATTCACATATATTTAAATTATTACCTTTTAATGAAGTGCTTTTTGTTTATAAAAGTTAAATTTCAATGCACACATAAATTTTAGTGTGAACTTGGCTTTAGAACTGTTGTAGTTGGCGCCCCTGGAGCGATTGTGTTAAAGTATTGCTAAAGTATTCTTTGCCAAGATGAGTTTCTACTAGTCAATTTTTGCTAGCGCTAATAGCGCCATTGCGCTATAGTGTTGTGAAGTAGCGTTTCACGTGACACAGTGACATCGTCCTTGATATCAAAGGAAAATGGCAATGCCGCACAGCCTTGCAAAGAAAGTACTCACACAAATTGATTTATTTGTGTTGAGTCGAAAAATTTTCGTGGCCCTTGTTTGGCCCAGCTGTGGTGCTGAGGCAGTCACCTGCAGAAATCTTACTACCCGAGCGATAGCGTTAACCATTCAACCATTCAACTTGTAATGTATGGCACAGCACTGTGGGTGCAGCAATACATGTGAAATTGTGTGCATGAACGTGCGTAAAGAGCGTGTGTCATTATTCCTAGTAAAATATATGTTAGCATTTTAGTAGGCTATTTTATGTATGTCAAGTGACCTATTTTTAAAGAAAACCTCGCCTACTGAATATTGAAATTAGTATGGCTAAAAATTCGGCTGAAAATTTAAAACGAAAAATTTCAACATGTTGACATTGCGTGTGACAAAAGCAAACATACAAAATATTTATACATACATACACTGTGGGAAAAACGTCAAGTTCAAAATTTGTGCGCTTCTGTGCATACCGAACCAGTACTAGTTCGCAATGTATCTCTTTTACTATCCATATGGTGAAAAAATGTTCCCACTGCATTACCTTTTCACTACTTCCGAACTAGAGAAAAATGTCCACTTACGAACAAATGTTTATTGAGGGAGCATGAAGATTGTGGCATATGCTGATAACTTAGCGTTTGTTACAGAGGCAAGTTCCCTCAAACTTATGTGACTTCATGCGGGTAGCTTTGCCGGAGGTTTCTCTATGGCTTCCCGATGTGGTCTCAATGTCAGTTCTGATAAAGTTAAGCTGCCCTTTATACCAAACGATACAAAAATCCCACCGAATAAACCTTCCAGAACTAAATGGTGTGCGCTAAAACCTGGCAGATAGGCGAATTCATAGGCGTAGTTCAGGACAAAAAGCTGAACCGGAAGGACAAGTCATTCAGCGACAAAAGAAAGCTTACATTATATTATATACGTTTAAAAGAGCAATTGGCAAAAATGGGGACTCATCCGTAACATATTCAGGTGGATTGATACCTCAATTAGCTGACACATAGGATAGTCGTATGATGGCCAGCCTTAAGTGAAGCCTCAATCCTAAGCTTGTTTGGTAAAGTCCACATATCTTGCAAGATCAGCATGATGAGCATTAATGCGTAGTGAAGCTTTTCAAATCATTCTTGACATCTTCCATTGGATCTAACTTGCCTAGCGAAGCTCGAGCAACGGTAACATCAGCACTGCACTTAAAGAACAACAAGATCACAGGACACTCTAGTATACTAAATAAATAAAGTTTTCTTTCTCTTAGCACGGATCGCTGTGCGATCATAACATACTTTACGATAAACATTCCTAGTAGGGATGATTTGGCGAAGTTGAATAGGTGCCCTGCTGTTTTCACAGACGGCTCTAAGCTAAACGGTAGAGTTGGAGTCAATTCAAGGGACCTTAACCTCCAGCTCTCCTTCGGACTACCCGATCACCCCAGTTTGAAGTTTAAGTCTTGATGGAAGCTGCAGTTCGCCCAATTCTGAACAAGCACTAAACTGTTGCCGATCTCTTCAAGAGATGGCCCAACAGAACCTTGTACACTTCCCATAAGCGTCGGGACATAAGGATATTAAGGCACACTGCATTTCAGATGAACTCACTAATCAGGATACAACCATGCACATCCACTGTCAAACCAACGAAACGTGGCTACTACCACCAGTATGTCGGACATCGCAAGCAATCTGGCCAAAATGGGATCTTAAAAGATCCGGCAACGTTTACAACCTAAGTAGGGATACAATTTCCACACTTCTATGGGCACCAACTGGGCATTTCCTTATAGGTATAGGTGGATGCTGAAGGAGTTGAAAAGAGGATGAGGGGGAGGAAATGGTGGTTCACCTAATCTGCAACTGCCCGGCAATATGTGGCGGACGCCAGTGTTTTCTGGTGCTCCATTTCTAGATAATCTGAGACATGTTGTGGAGCATGACGTCAAGAACCTGGTAGCCTTTATCAGGTCCCCAAACTGGTTCGTAGAGGAAAGTTGATAGTGCCTTTTCGTAGTATCATAACGGGCCTAATATCATTGGCCTAACTGTGCCCTCGAACAGCCACTTCAACCTAACCCATTTGCCGGACCGAAGTGCTACATGCTGCTTCTAGTATTATGCCCTTTTTCAATAGTTCCGAACTAGTAAGAAAGTATGGGAAAAAGGCATACTCATAGTCGAAGCTCATCAAAGCTGGTAGCAGTTTTTTTCTTGTTTCAAATATATGTTAAATACGAAATATAAAAATACAAACGGTCGATTTTATAGCTGGAGAAAATCTAGGTACCAATGAACTAGCACTTATTTGGCGCTTTAGGTCTAGTTCCGAACCAGAAATTTGTATCATTAGCTACTGACTTTCCTTCAGGGTAGTTAACGTTTTAATGAAATGAATAAAGTTTGTATTAGACTAGTAGAGAATAAAGCTCTCACATCATCCTAACTCAGAAATGCAAATATTTTTGAGAGAAACTTAAACCAGCATAGCTTCGACCACAATTCTGTAATCAACGCAAAATATCTTAAGAATTTCCCTTACAAAAACACTTGTAAGAATGTGCGACTAGATTACAATAGGAATTCTTTTAATTTTCTCACCACCACGCGCATTTTCGCTGAGTGTTGCTATTGAAATGCCGCCGAGCTAAGTAATTAGTTTTTCAGACTTGTAATAGAAATGTGTCCGCTTGAATGAGTTCCAATGCAAGAAAGTTTGCTTAAGAAAATTAGATTTCTATTTTTTTCTTGCAAGAAAAAATAAGTCATTACCAGAATAAGTCCAAGTTAAGTATAATGAAATGAAGCGTAAATGAGATGGCAAAGTAAGAGAAAGATTTTTTTAGCAATATTTTTCAAAATGTATCTTGCTAAGTGCGCTTGGAATGGAGTGGTATAATCTTTAAAGCCAAATTTGTGTACATTTCCAAATAGAAATTGGCATCTTTTGTTCAAATTCTTTTTTTAAGTGGTTTTACTATAGAAACCAGATATATGTAAATCAACTTCATATCGAAAAACCTTAATATTTACCAAAGATTTAACCTTCTACGAACGAAATCAAATTCAGTGCTGCAGCCGCAAGAAGTGTGATTGTGTGAGTCGTAAATCAACTGTGCTTTGCTTATTTTGCAAACGGTTTGGGCTGTCGCACGACTTGGTTTTATCACACAAGTAAATGATGAAACTTTTTAAATGTAAACCATGGCGAAAGCGATGAGGTGAACTCAAGTCTAGCTCAATGAATTAATTTTATACTATGCAAAGCATTTGACCCACTTTAAAGAACATCGATATCGCAGTTTCTAAATATGAGAAAAATTCGATAATTTATTACCAAAGGCAGATAAAGTAATGAAACTTGATATGTGGGGTGACTTATTACGAAAAACTAAAATTTTGTAAAACTTTGGAGAGTGTGTGTGGCACCACCACCATTTACTTACTTTCTTAATTGGCGCTTAACCGTCTAAACGGTTATGGCCGTCCAACAAGACGCGCCAGTCGCTCCTTCGCTCCGCCAACCGGCGCCAATTGGTCACACCAAGGGAGTTTAAATCGTTTTTCCACCTGGTCCTTCCAACGGAGTGGGGCCACCTCTACCTCACCACCACCATTTAGAAAAATAAAATTTAAGTTTTGTTCATTTTAAAACTTGGCATGGATGTGTGCTTTGCTGTTTTACATACACTTTGTGCGAATAGCAAAATCGTTTAAAAGCCATGCCCACTTTTATACCTAGCCTTCCATCCATCCGCTTGCACGATAAAATATAAATCAATACAATCAATTCAATTCAATTAGCTCTCTATTTAATTTTTTCCTACAAATTGGCGGGACGAGGCCCACATGTTCAAGGCCGACTCCAAACTGCATCTGCAAAGCAGAAAAGCAGAAGCTTTTCAAGGCCGAAATACACTCAGAATGTTTGCCAAGTCATAGCCGAGGGACAACACCGCTTTGGAAACACTTTTTCCTAATTGAAAAGCTTATTTCTAAATTTTTATGTAGATTTTCTCGGGAACTGCTGAATTTTGATTGAGACATATCCGTCTGTCCGTTAACGTTATAACTTGAATAAAAGTTGAGATATCTTTACGAAATTTGGTAAAATGGTTTATCTGGACTGAAAATAGATTAACATAGAAAAAAGGCCACACCCACTTTTTCGATATCGAAAATTTCAGAAAATGGGGAAAATTCCATAATTCATTTATAGAGATGGACAAGTTGATAAAACTTGATATGTAGGTTGGCTTTGTGATGAAATATAGGAATAGACAGTAAAAATAAGTAAGGAAAGCTAAGTTCGGGTGTAACCGAACATTACATACTCAGTTGAGAGCAATGGAGACAAAATAAGGGAAAATCACCATGTAGGAAAATGAACCTAGGGTAACCCTGGAATGTGGTTGTATGACATGTGTATCAAATGGAAGGTATTAAAGAGTATTTTAAGAGAGAGTATGCCATAGTCCTATGGATGGACGCCATTTAGGGATATCGCCATAAAGGTGGACCAGGGTGACTCTAGGATGTGTTTGTACGATATGGGGTATCAAATTAAAGGTATTAATGAGGGCTTTAAAAGCGAGTGGCCCTTAGATGTATATGTGAAGGCGTTTTCGCGATATCGACCAAATGTGGACCTGGGTGATCCAGAAAATCATCTGTCGGGTACTGCTAATTTATTTATATATGCAATACCACGAACAATATTCCTGCCAAGATTCCAAGGGCTGTTGATTTCGCCCTGCAGAACTTTTTCATTTTCTTCTACTTAACATGGTAGGTGCCACACCCATTTTACAAAGTTTTTTCTAAAGTTATATTTTGCGTCAATAAACCAATCAAATTACCATTTTTCATCCCTTTTTTCGTATTTGGTATAGAGTTATGATATTTTTTTCATTTTTCGTAATATTCGATATCGAAAAAGTGGGCGTGGTTATAGTCGGATTTCGGCCATTTTTTATACCAAGATAAAGTGGGTTCAGGTAAGAACGTGAACTAAGGTCAGTAAAGATATATCAGTTTTTGCTCAAGTTATCGTGTTAACGGAATAGCGGAAGGGCAGACGGTGGACTGTGTATAAAAACTGGGCGTGGCTTTAATCGATTTCGCCCATTTTCACAGAAAGCACTTCTCGTCATAGAATCTATGCCTCTACCAAATTTCAGAAGGATTGGTATATTTTTGTTCGACTTATTGCATTAAAAGTATTATAGACAAACTAAATGAAAATGGGCTGGAGTTGAATGGTGACATAATTTACTTATATACTGAAAAGATATAAAATTTTTTGTTAAAATTTGACTTCTAAAAATTTTTTTTTAAAAAGTGGGCGTGTTCTTCATCCGATTTTGCTAATTTTTATTTAGCACTTATATAGTAGTAGTAGTAACGTTCCCGCCAAATTTCATCATGATATCTTCAACGACTGCCAAATTACAGCTTGCAAAACTTTTAAATTACCTTCTTTTAAAAGTGGGAGGTGCCACGCCCATTGTCCAAAATCTTACTAATTTTCGGACGGACGGACGGGCGGACGGACGGACATGGCTCAATCAAATTTCGATACTGATGACTTTGATATATGGAAGTCTATATCTATCTCGATTCCTTTATACCTGTACAACCAACCGTTATCCAATCAAAGTTAATATACTCTGTGAGCTCTGCTCAACTGAGTATAAAAATTTGTGAGCCGTAAATCAAAAGCTATCGAAGATATCATGTAAAGATTTGAAACCTTCTGTTAAAACAATATAATCAGTTGAACACCACGCCCCTTTTTATACCTAGCAGGAAACACTTATAATTGAGCAAAATTTTAGTAATTTTTCACCAAGTTTAGCACACGATATTATATTAGTCGAACTCATATTATAGCCACGTCTACTTTTTCGATATCGAAAATATCAAATACTGATAAAGTGGTGAAACATGGCGCGCGAATTAATTTATAACTCAAAATAGAAATTTGATAAAGTTTTAGTAAATAGCCGTGGCTGCGCCTATATTTAGTAAAAGGGGATTTAAAAGTTTTTAAGGCCGTACATAAAAAGCCGATAATATCATTTTGCAACTTGGCAGAAGCATAGTTTTTGCATCTAGATTTAAAAACAATTCGTTGATGACCGCATCCACTTTGATAAAATCAAGTTGCATAAAAATTGTATTATCAAAAAATTGGTATTATATTTATGACACGTAACTAGATTACCATTAAAGGTGGTGCAAAGTAGCAAAATTTATTAAGTTATAGTAAGTGGTTCTGGTCCGCTCCTTTTAGTTAAGCTCTTCACAACTTTTAATACCAATATTTGCATATTAACAGGCAGTTTGTTTCAGCTCTCATATCATCTACGTTCCTTTTAAAAGTATCCATAAAAAAAAATAAAGGTAAGGCGCGATAACCTCCGACGAGATCTAAGGCCGACCTTCTCTTCCAATTTGCGTCGTGCTCCTCTTGATTTTCCCTACAAATTGGCCGGACGGGACCTACATGATGTTATGCCGACTCCGAACGGCATCTGCAAGGCAGATGAGTTTTCACTAAGAGCTTTTCATGGCAGAATAACACTCGGAGTGCTTGCCAAACACTGCCGAGGGGCGTCACCGCTTAGACAAATTTTCTTCTAATTGAAAAACATTATTTCTAAAATTTTTGATGTTGCTTTGCCCGGGGTTTGAACCCAGGGCATCGGGTGTGGTAGGCGGAGCACGCTACCATCACACCACGGTGGTCGCCGTATCCATAGCATATACATATACGGGAGCACACACGTATATAATATTTGGTTTCGCCCATACTTATACTTCCTTACTTGCTTGTTTTTTTGTTACAGTCTAATATACGCTCTTACATACGTTATTAACATATTTAGTATCTGTTTATGAAACACTCACCTAATTGAATTAATCAGCTGCGTCTTTATTCATTTATTACCTTAAGGTATTCGCACGTTCCAAAAGTTATTTAGAACAAGAATAAGAAATTAACCACACACAGCACTCGTTGCAGTAAAAAACCGACTGACTGGCAATCAACACGGCAGTCAATTGTGTTGTAACTTTTTTACTTATAAATTATGCACAACACAAAGAGTCTAAGCAAATTTTACACTTACGAAATGCATCAAGATATGCACAGAAGCTGCAAGAAGCTTTAGTGTGATTGCGGTACACTGACCAAATTTTGAGGAAAGTTGTGTAAATTTGATTTTTTTTTATTTTTTGGTAGTAAATTTAATTTTTTATTGTTTGTATCTTATTTTAGACACTTGCTAATTTTTTTTATTATTTATTTATTTTTTTATTATTTTTGCATTGTTTATTGCAGTAACTTTGCTCATTAAATCAACTATTTTTCCCAGTATGAAAAAAACAATTGCGAGCGTGCAAAGAAAAACTAACTACCAACTTTTGTGTGAGATCACGATTTTTCGCTTTATTATTGTTATTTATTATAATTTGTTTTTTTTTGTTTAAGCACATTCAGCTGCTGCAAGCGACCGCAGCCGCCACTCAATTACCTCATCTATAGCAGCACCGTCACACACATACACGCACACACTCTTATTTATGCGCTCCACTGATTGTGATTTCTGTTTTCTGCGTTATTTGTGATCTTTGTTGATTTTGTTTTATTTTTGTTTTTTCATTTCAACTTTTGCAATTTACAGTTTGCTAGACGCGCACTATAAACACAGTTACAAGAACCTGCAGACACAAATACACTCCTCAAGATATTTTAGGCACAACGGGCACATAAATAAATGTGTTGTTGTTAAATTTTGCAGCTGCTGCTGATGACCAAGTCTTGCAAGCCAGTTGCGGAAAGGCCAATACAATGTGCAAAGAACAAAATAAAACAAATGCAGCCCAGATGTCAAGCTGTTCTAAGCTTTCTTAACTTGTTATTGTCGAGGTCTAAGCCGAAGGTAGATACACAGATAGATACTTCAAATATATATGAAAATATCTATATATATATGTATATAATTGTAATAACTTTTATAGATTCAATTTACACACTGCTAATAAATTATTCACATGAATACGCCACAAAATAATAACAAACGTAAATGACGTAGTACAAAGCTCAGCTTAGTCGACAGTTTTATAGAGTAAAGCAATTCTTTTATCATATCAACTCACTGCACCCGATTTGGTAGCGTCAACATTGAAGCCGCACTTTACACCGATCTACTCTGTAAGCGCGCAAGTTTCAAACTTTTATTTTTTTGTTTTTGAAATTTGTTTAAATTTTCTTTTGTTTTCAATTTATGTATTCAACAACAACCTTCACTTGTTCTATTTACACAAATACATATTAAATACTAAACAGTAAAATACCGTTATATTTTTAAATGTATTATCATTTTTGTTTTCATTCCTTCATTCTGGTTTTTGTTCTTATTAATTATATCTTTGTTTTATGAATTTTCCAATCATCCGTTTGTTTTTATTTTCATCCGTTACATTTCACCCATGACCTATAGACTAAGAGCTCGTATTTATAACTAAAATTACAACAACTTTATACCAGCCAGCGCTTGGCGCTTGGTAATTGGCTAAATGTTTGTTGCCAACAAATAAACGAACATTGGTTACCACGACTTGCGTCATTAAACGGTTCAACTGTTGCTTGCGAACATGTTCATTTGTTGTGTTATGTTGCGACTGGAACATGATACAGTGGAGTGCGTTTCATTAAGTTGTAGTCAAATACCATGGTTCAATTATATGGTTGGCTCATCAACCGAGTTTATTTTTATCATTGCATGGTCGATGGGATCGTCAAAAGGAGATGGCAAACTCAAGATGAAACCAACACATTGACAACATTTTCTTACCACACACAAAAACTGCTATGTTTTATGTTTTCATTTCATTCCGTTCGCACCAACACCAACACGCAAATTTTGACAATTTGAACAGACATGATTTGTTGCTTTACAGATGAGTCAACCATATAGTTGAACCATGGTCAAATACAGATCAACTTTTGAAAGGGACATCGCACACTATCAAAGTCACCTAAAATGACATTTTGCACTATTTTTCAATAACTATGAATAAACACTTTGTAAGCGTGAAAAATAAACCGTAAAATATTGAAGCTCTCAAATATTACGTGCTTCATTTAAGGGTGTGGATAGTCTTACTTTTACAAGATTTCCATTGAATTTCACTTTCATGTATGAAAAACGTATGTTTTGTAACGAACACAATTTCGATACATAATTATGCCGCTGGTGAGTAAATGCTGCACAACAACAAAACAGCAAAGCAAGCAGATGAAATAGGAAAACGTCACACATACATGTAAATAGCACCTAAGAGCGCAGGGGACATTACGCACACATATCCACAACAATAAAAGGCGCACATGGCTTTACATGAGGGGTCGGCAAAATTTTAAATGCATGTGTACTAGTGAAAGCAAGAGCACGAGCATCCTAGCAAGAAATTAAAGTTAAAACGACAACATGCATTTATTTTATACAGCTTTATCAACTTTTTTGGTAAATTTGATTTAAGATTCAGAAATAGTGTGAAATATTCTCAAGTCCTTAAATTAATTAAGTTCTAGTTGCCTCAAAGGATAACCGATCGGCCCTGGTTCACTTCCCGAAATAAAAACAATTTATAACAATAGATCAGACCCTTGTTCGGAAAAGAAAGGAAGTACCAAATTGCAAGCAAATCGCACCATGAACTGTTCCCGGAATGAAAATTTTCTGAAATATTATCTTTTTTGTCAAAGAGGTACTTCTGTAGCGAATTTCAAGTGAATCGCACTATATATTTTTTATTTAGACCAGTTCGGGCACTAGTCCACTTCGCGGAAAGAAAAGTTTCTCAAATACTATCTTTGTCAAGAGGTACCCCTATACCAAGTTTCAAGGGAATATCCTGCACAGAATTTCAAGCGAATCGCGGAATATAAAAAAAATTTGGAAAAGGTCGGCGCCTGCGCCATTTACCGCCAAGAAAAGTTTCTTAAATTATGAGCTTGTAACGAAAGTACCACTATATTAAATTTTAAGCAAATCGTATTATATAATATTTTATTTAGAATATGTTGGTTTCAGGTCCACTTCCCAGAGTGAAAGGTTCCTGAAATATTAGTTTTGTCAAAGAGGCACTCCTATACCGAATTTCAAGCAAATCTCACCATAAGTAAGATAGTTTGAATTAGGTCGACTTTGGTCCACTTCTCGGACCAAATTGTGAATCTAAAGCAACCTCAAACCCTCTTGAACACACATACACACAATTTCATCAAAATTGGTCCAGTCGCTTAGGAGGAGTTCAGTGACAAATACACGTACAGAAGAAATATATGTACATATATAAATATGCACATATAAGATAGATTAAATCTCCTTAGTGTACAAACATATTATATATGTTCATACATACATACAAACATACCAAATTCTATTTTGGTATATATACACATAACCTCAATGCAAGTTTGCTCGTAGAATTCACAGAGAACATACACACGAATTACATTTTCAACCTTTACTTTTTTACATTTCGTTCTCACCAATTTTTTATAACGTGCCTAAAGAAGTATAACTTCAAAAAAACTATTCCTTTACAGTAATGGAATTCAGGATTTTGTGCAAGTGGTCTAGCATGTTTACATTGCAAACTTGTATAGTTTATCTTTTACAATACACTAACCAAATACATGGCTATGCATTTGCTACGTCATTGCAAATACGCAACATCAAAATCCATAGTTTATTTTTTCACATTGAAAACAAATTTGTAACTGTCAGTACAAAACAAAATGCGAAAAGAAAATAATTAACATGAAAGGGTGCTCATAATTCGTAGCTTTTATTGCAATGGTATACGTTTTTATACAAAATATAGTAATTTCTGCTGTTCTTTTGAAACGACAATCCATTCATAACAGTTTAGTATAACCAATTTACAGAAAATTTATTTAGTCTTTGTCTGTTTGAGATTTATAGTCTTTATTCCCCTTGAGCTGCTGATCATCTGTGTGTAGCTAAGTATGGATTTATGTATATACATATATTATCAAATTTATGTAATATAACATAAAATTCCAACAACATTTCCAGTCCCCAGATTTAACGCAAATAAGATGGACACGCGTGCTACAAAAGCTTGAGGTAAATAAATGCAACAGGCAACGGGCAGAATGGAATTGCCTCTAATGGCCCACATTTTCAGTGAAGTGCTGGCACAAATGATGACAACAACAGTATATGGAACAAAAACAAAATATTTTTGTTGTTGGTAGGTATGTAATTGCTGGAAGCAAATCACTGTTGTAACATTTTGTTCGCGAACGTGTTGGAGTGCTCTACAATCAAACAACTCGCAGCTAAAGTACAGTGATGGCTAAATAAAGTTGCAAGTATTAACAAAAATTTTGAGACATGCATTTGAGCGCTAATTGCAATGAAGCAATCGGTTAGCTGTTGACAAATTCAAATTGAAAAGCTACGAATTGTGAGCAACCTTTAATTTTAAAATTTTTTCCACTCGACTCAACTCGATGAACGGCTACTATTTTTATTTGTTTTACTGCGCATGCGTAGGCGCTTAACACCAAATAAGCATTAAAAATTGTATATAAAAGGCAATTGCAACAATCATGAAGTTCTGATGGCTTGAATAAAACATAAAAGCTGTGGCCTAATGCATGAAATGAGGCTAAGAAGCGTGAAGCTAGCAAACATCACATGCAGCTCCATTCAGGCAGCTTAACAACTTAGCATGGGAGAGAGCCAAGGGTCAAGATGAATTGTAACCTAGTTTGAAGTAGCTCAGCAACTTTGTAAGAGCACAAATTTTGATAGTACTACAAATCTATTGCAGAGCAGTCAGAAAACTATCTTCAGTCATGTTAGTTTGATTGACAGTGCGTTACAGGTGCAATTGCGTAAATTAGTCGCACATGAAGACTCACTTTGATTAGCTATGTGAAAGCGTTGAGTTTGTTGGGCGTTAATTAATGCGCTGACATATGAAGTACAAGCATGAAAATCCAAGAAAATGTCTTAAGTGGGTCGAACAGGTATATTCATTTTGTTAAGATTTGGCATGCTTTGATTGTAAGCCAGGAAGTGGTAGAAGGGTTCGAGGTTCGGGAAATCGTGAGCTTGACGACATACGAAATTTCGAGCTCCTCTCCTTGTGATATTCTGGAGTCTCGAAATACTCGTAAAGCTTGCGAGTTTCTCTGCATTCAATTTAACTAGTAACTACATGTCCAGTATTATGAGTAGAGTTTCCGATTCTTCTCGAGTACAAGCGATAATTTCGAGGCTCGAGAAATTGAGAACTTGGCTCCTCGCGAAATTTTCAAATCTCGAAATACGCGTAAAGTTGGTGAGGTTCTCAACTTCAATTGAGTCACAAAGAAATTTTCATGACTCAAAAGTAGTGAACTTCGAGACTTGAGACACGAGAAATTGAGAGCTGGCTTCTCGACTTCCAAATAGTCGTAGAGCTCGCAAGCTTCTCGACGTTCTTCAACTGGCAGTATTATATGTATGTTTTATTCTCGAACACAAGCGACAATATCGAACTCGAGAAATGGGAAACTTGTCTTCTCGTGAGGCTTTTGAATTTCAAAATACTTTTAAGGCTACGACTCCGAACGACATCTGCAAGGCAGATAAGTTTTCACTGAGAGTTTTTCATGGCAGAAATACACTCGAGTGCTTGTCAAACACTGCCGAGGGGCGACCCCGCTTAGAAAATTGTTTTCTAATTGAAAAAAAATTACTTTCTAAAATGTTTGAAATTGCTTTTTTCGGGGCGTTGAAATTGAACGTCCACAATTTCGTGATAATCGCATACTCGCGAAAACTTCACAGGACTCAAAGGGTTGATAGTGCCACTCACAGCTTCCAACAACCAATTTGTCAACCGTACCTACCCTGGCAAATCTTGTTTCTTTAGCATTCGATACGCTGGCGGCTCCAATACCGCATGGAAATATTGTGTGGGGGCTGGATGACCTAAAGCTTCAGTGTGATTATATTAAATTGTTCCCGAGATGGTCGGCCTTGTACCTTAATGATGCTTGTTACCGGTGCGTATCGGATATATATCCGGCAAAGGACCATCAACATCGATAACACTCCCCAAAATCTTCGGGCAGTGTCTTTGTCTGGGATAAGGATGAAGAGGAGATGTTCCATCACTTTTTGCACTGTTACGACTGCAAAAAAAACGACCCCTCATCCTGACAGATTTTGCAAAGGGAGCCTGTTGGGGGACTTAAGGGGTTGGTAAGCGCAATCCAATTCTTACCTCACCTACGCGAGGCGCATCCTGTACAAATATGTATGTATCATACACATATTAGAAGGCGAGCCTCTGGCGACCACAAGTTCCTCGAGGGATCAGTGGGTGGGGCGGGATGGCCTAGAAGATTCAATGTGGTCATATTAACTGGCGATGGTCGGGCTAGTATCTTAATATTTCTTGTTACAGGAACGTACCGTATCTTATCCGGCAAAGGAACTTCGACATCGACAGCACTCCTCAAAACCTTCGGGAAGTGCTTTTTCGCTACAACAACAACGACGTAAGCTAGCTAGGGTTTTATATGTGGTGATATTCCATTATAAGCTCTAATTCTGTAAAGAGGACAAATAAGTAAGTGCTCCATCACATAGCACTCAGGTCACATTGAACTTCAGTACACTGTCATATTATCCTTTTATTTATGATCAAATAAACGACAGCCAAGAAATCTGGAAGCTGATAATTATAGCAAAGCAAACAAAAATCAACGAAACAAAACAAACAAACAAATATAAATACTAATTTACAATTTCTCACTTTAAAGTTTAAATATCCAATACCATTGAAAACTTCACCATCATCAACTCTTGTGCTCCATGTGCTTCCGCCAACAACGGTAAAATTGGTCAAAGTAAATTTATTATCCATTCCAGCGAGCTCTTGTGTGCAGTGCCATTGCATTAGCTATGAATTGAAAGAAATAGGTGTTAGCGCAGGCGCCTTGTCCACGCCTACTTGTGCTTCGTGCATGTTTTTTTAAGAGCTTAGAGCTTGAGTGCCATGGAGTATTTGTTTTCGCACAACACGCGGTAGGCTTGCAGCTAAACTAAACCTAAGAAGATTTTCAATCAAGACATTATTTGCATATATTAAATATGTAAATAAATTTATGTGCATTGAGAGGGTAGGCTGTGATGATATTGTTGGTTTATTGCAGCTCTTCATACGAATTGCAATCTTCACCAACAGGCATATTTATGATGTTAAAAATGGTGTTTTGTGCAGCCGGCTTCGTAAAGTAGTTAGAGTGCTCGCCTTACACGCGGTCATCAGTTCGTATTCCACTTAACCTTTAATTACAAACGTATTAAGAAAATTTCTCCATACCTTGAGTGTATTTCAATCATGAATAAGCTTTGGTGAAGCTCAATTTGAGGAGAGAATGAAGAAAGCGCCAATGGCACTTTTTGCATGCAAAAGATTACGATAGGTGCTTGACGTGAGTACCTGTAAAAGCAAAACTCAACCCCACGGTGTCAGACACGATGTAATTGCATGATCAGTGGCCCAATTATCGGCTCCATGTTGTCTTCCTCAACAATTCAATGCTCGAATCATTGGTACCAACTTAGCTTGTAATCGGATGTTTCAATCACAGTTCTTACCTTGGTGTTATGGAGTTTATCAAGCTCCCGCCATTATATGGACAATGGCATCCGTTGTAAGGCAACTCCACCTTTGATTTCATTACTATTCTCTTCTATGCACAAGTATTTCTCTGTAACATGTTCGGATGCTAGGGCTCATCAGATATATGATACAATTCGACAATTTTAATACAAGTATAGGGGGTTTACGTGTGTTGTTGCTGTAGCGATAAAGACGCTCTCCGTGGTTTGAAGAGTGTTTGTCGATGTTGATGGTCCTCGACGAATAAAGATAAGGTGCTAGCTCGACAATCTGTGACGAATGATATGACCATTGAAATGCTAGGCCGATCACTTCAGTATATGAATCACTTTCATGGGTTTAGAGTCCAAGATGTTGTAAATAAATGACATAACAAAATAATGTCCAGCTCTATGGGTATCTCGTGACTGCCTTTGAGATGCCCTAAAATCATGCGCGTGACGTTCGACTCCAGTCAATTGAAGAAAATATAGCGTCAGCAAATTTCTTGAGTTGTCTCTTCAACTGCATGTGGCTAAAACTGGATAGGCTTATAGAACAAGATTCCAATTTAATTTTCAAATATCTGAACCTACCTTAGCTCATTTGGAGCTCATCGTGTTCACAACGGCATCAGCAAGGCTTGGAAAGACTTTACAAAATCACTCAAATGAGAAAACCAGGGTGGTTGCATACCAAGTCGGGAAAATGGGCCCTAAGCAGGCGAATAAACCTCACATCCTTCGTTTTGGAGATAACTTGATACACACATAAGGGATACCGCTGACCTGATGAGCGCATCCCTGCAGACAGAGCTTTGTTAGGTTGTGAAATTAGTGAAGAAATTTCTTCTGCATAAACAACTTGTTCTGGCCGCGTTTGTTGATGCGGAAAACGCTTTCACAACGTGGGAGCTGGCGCGATAGATCAGAGTTTAGAACAATAAGGAATCGGAACTCATTCTTTCTTATTAATCTCGAGACCTTCTGAACGCGTTCTAAACCGGTCAGTCATAGGTGGTTATAAACTAATCGCTGCGTTTGAGTGATTGATTAAATGCATATAGCTTAAACTTAAGCTATGTTGGTGCGATAGCACCAGTTCGGAAGGAGTCAGTAATTCTTGCAGTGCAAAACTAGTGCTGGTGAATTTTTGCGAAATTAGTTTGTCTGACTCGAGGAACTATATATCGTTGTGAAAACACACATTTGATTTTATATGTACGAGTTGACAGCCAGTCGATTGGACTCTGACCACTTGGTAATATTTTTCAAGTCATGTGGTAGGAGATCGCGCTACGTACCTGAAAACTTCCCACTTTCAGTAATTCAGCTCCTGGTGATTATCATTCCTTGAGTAATGTGTTAAGACTTCTGCAATATTTATCTTTACTATTGTAACGATTTCTGGGGATTTCTGGGGAATTCCTGATAATTATACACCTTCTGCTAACATTGGAATCGTGAACTAAATAAATCCATATTCATTATTGCAAAATGGTCTTATCAGACTACTTTGGGCGTATACTTCCTAAAGTACTGATTAGTTATTTCTCAGCTTGCGCTGCTTTTATACTCTCTGTTGCCTCGTTCGCGATCCTCCTATTTTAACTGGTGCACGAACATGACAGTTGGTCGCATACTTGTTATTTTACGAAAGTTCGTGTGAATGTGGAGCACTTCGGCTCTCAGCTGATAACTTAATATTTTATGTAATAAGATCGGTGCTTGAACTGCTGGTATGGTGGAGAGTCGGCCTCGCATGCTGTGTAAGGGCTGGCTTGCTTTGGGGTACTTGGGGTAACTTGACTAGCAGGGGTCTAATTGCGTCCAATATTATTAATTTTTTTTAATCTAGCTGGGTGCGGGCCTGGACCCGGGAAGCGCGCGGTGCTTTGCATAAGAGAAAACACACGAATTAGTATCAACATAACATTATATACTAGTAAAAGATGGTGATTATTATCAGTCCTATGAAATCAAACATAAAAGTGGCAAGATACCTCGCGTATGTATGAAAGGCCTAATCAATTCCAACTCAAGTATTGGTAAGGAAATTATTGACGCACGCGTCCCATAACAAATAAGGACTTGCAATTTAAGCCGGAAGTAAAGATGGAATATTGAGCCAAAGAAAGCATTATTGCGCACACTTCCAAGATACAACTTATTCCCGCGTCATATCACTTGGCAACTTCCAATTCATCGATAATGCAAAAAAAGCAAATTGAGTTACAACGTTATGCTGAACATGGCTAGGAGCCAAATTGTACAAATCATTCAATGCAATTCAGATTTGTAACATTATTTTTGCCATCTTACTTACTGACACTCGCACTGTATGATGGGTTGTTTTTTACCTACCTCCCTGGGCTACTGCTCTCTTTACGTTCCAATAAAAACACCAAGACGCGAACAGTCCCGCCGCACCCCCGATAGCTACTTCGTGAGTTTTTCCCCTTCAAAGGCTAGTTCTTTCGGCTGGTGTTAGCCGTTACCGGTATAATAAAAAAAAAACTAATGTGCGTGTTAGTGTCCGAAATATTAGGCTGGTGGCCTAAACACGCCCGCCCACTTGCGGCGAGCATTCGAATTGGTTGTGCCCACAACCGTCCCAGGTAGGATAACCCTACTCAATTAAAAATATGGTATGTATGGTGATAAGGCGGATTCGTCAGTACGCTCTCCGCGGCGACAGCCATGCTCGCAGTATGAAGCCTCGCCTACCCGTGCTGAAAGAAAACTTAGTGGTCATGTACGTGGGTTTGCTTGGTTTTTAGTGCACTTTACTTTATTGGAATGGACAGATGCCTTGATTATATTGCTGTGGGCTCCCGACCTACCACCCGAGATGGTTGCTGAGGCACAGCCCGCCGACGTTCGACGGTGGGTGTGCCTGCTCACCATTAGGCTGGCGTAGACGTCGGCACCTAGTGTTGAGCCGGACGGTGGCTGCGACCGGTGGAAAGCTGGATCCCATCTTCATGACTTGGAATGCCGTGGCTACCGATGGATCCGCGTTGCGGCGGACTAAGCCGTGAATACGGCCACCACGTGGCCTGGTTTGTCCGTCTCCCGTTACCGTATTTTCCTCGCAGAACAACGTGCTACTTCACTGAACATAGACTGCCGTACGCATCTACCAAGGTCCTTCGCGAGATTCGCATCTATGTTGAATTTGTGAGCGCACGGATCGATACGGCGGCGCGTACTGCGTGAGCTTCTCCTGCTGCTATCCGAGACACCGCCGTTGGCAGCTATGCTACAAATGCCGTGTGATGGTCTTTGCTAGAGCTCTCCCGAGGCTCCTGTGTCTGAACACGTGGCGTTGTTTGTTGCGCGCTGCGTGGTTACTTGTTACGCGCATTATACGGGGGACGGCCTAACCAGCTTGAGCGTCGGCCGAGCGGGACGGACGCGGTTCCGCTCGCCCCGGCGCCCCGTAAGCGTGCTATGGGGACAGGACGTGTCTCCACGCCATCCCCGCGTGTACTTTGTAGGCTTCTCGCGTAGGAGCGTCCGGAACGTTGTGGTCCTGAACCGCTTGTGTGTTTCGTAGCTATGTCACAGTAGGATCTTCCCGCGTTCGACTCTTCCTCGGCACGTCCGCTTCCCCCACAGGGTTTGTTCCGTGATGGGCGTGGACGGATAGGCTCCGTCGGCGCTCTCTCGCCATCCTCTCGGGGACGTGTGAACGCGCGGTGTGTTGACGTGTGTGCCTGCTCGTTGACCGTGACGCCGAGTCGTCGCTGGGACTTCTCCGTTGGTAATTGGCGAAGGCATTTTGCAATTCTGAATCTTGATCGTCTTTATCGATCCTGTCGTCTCCCCGGTAAATCGGCAGCTTATCTGTGTGCTTTTGACAGAGCCGGCAGGGACGCTGCATGCTCGTGCCGCGTGCCTCCGTCTTTGCGCGTTGTGGACAATCCGTCATTCTGGAATATCAATTGTTAGTAGAACTTCGTAGATGCCCTTAGTTGGGGCTTACGTAGACAAGCCTCATTGGCGAGCCTTGGTGCGTACGCTGATAAGTTGTGTGAAACGATAATCTATAAGTTATTATGTCGATGTAATGTGTGTCTATTTCGTGTGGTTGAAAACCCTGTCGTATTTCATATATTTGATCGGATACCTAAGGTAATCTTTAAGTGTTGAAATATTGTCATCATAACGAATTCTGATATTTAACCATCACTTTTTGGTGTTTCCTAATATACAGGGGCAATATCGGTAATATACGCTACATTTGGTACAATGGTATCACCTATTACGCGTGTAATTTTCCAGCCTCCTTAATTGCCCTATCAAAATTTGTCACCAAACTCACCCACGCCGATACAAATGTGGCTGTGAATATACCTATGAATCCCTGTAAAATATTAGTCAATGACGTCCGTGCATATAATGGCGAAAAATGTAATGTAAATGTCGCTGTCTGGACACTCTTTGTGTTGATTTGGCCTGTCGTTTGCGAGTCACAATTGTGTTTTTTGTTATTTCAACACAACCCTGGCGGAATAGCCTACCATAACGATTGTGGATTTGTAGAGCCTGTCCCTGTTCACTCTTCACGTTGAGAGACCGCTGTGCGTCGCCCTTGCATGTATTTATACATATGTCATGTCATAAGTATTTAGGACGCTGCGTCTGAGTCCTGACGCGACATTAAATTTAAAAAGTACTTTCAAAAGTTTAATTTCTCCCTTGTTTTAACATCGAAAGCATAGATGACACTACTTTATTCCTGCTGGGATTTCAAGCAAACAGGGACTGACAAAGTTCTTCGAACTTCATCCAACAACAATTTCTGTCAGAACAGGAACCCTATGAGAGGTGCATGTTTAAAAGTACACAACAACTCATGCACGATAACCGCGAAAATTATTCGACCTCGAGTTACTAAAATAAATGTGCGCGATAACCTCCGAGGTGATCTAGGCCGATCTTCTCTCCTTTCTCGGTCCTCTTGATTTTCCCTACAAATTGCCACGTCCTACATGTTTATGCCGACTCGAACGGCATCTGCAGCATATGTTTCACTGGCTTGTCATGGTAGAAATACATCGGAGCGCTGCCAGACACGCCGAGCACCCCCTTGAAATTTTCTTCTAATTGAAAACTCTTTATTTCCAAATTTTATGTTGCTTTCCCGATTGACCCAGGCACCCGTTTATGGCTGATCACGCTACCATCACATCCACGGAGGCGAGTGGTTACCCCCTTTTTTCAAGCATGCTGATTTTGATTGTGTTTTTTTGCCCAAAATTTCAACTAAAACTTTTCTCAAAAAAACCAAAGAACAAAAGACCCGATGCATGGAACTACGATACCCGGGCCCTGTGTTTTTCAGTGAAACCAGCTGTATCTTTCAGTTTCGTATTCGATTTTGTCGGTTTACTACCCGAGTTGTTGGATCCGCGATCCGAGTGTACATTGACCTGGTTAGAACCGAAAAAAGGCATCGAGTGGCACCCTTGTTTCGTTCATTCAAATACTTCATTCATGAATGAGGATAGATACTTTTAGATTTTCACTATGAAGAAAAAACTTGTGTGATGGGTAATATGCAGTATCGTTCCTTTTTTATATTTTTTTAATTGACTAATTTTTTATTCTTTTGTTTCGTTTCAGCTCATTACTTCTTTAAAAACATGCTTACGTCTAAACACCCAAACTGAAAGAAGTCCATATAAATTGGCAATTGGGCACACAGAAATGAAAAACTGCAACAGCAGCACCCACCATACCAATCCTTGTATAACGCAATTGATCCCACGCTGATCCAATTTCAGCAGTAAAGACTGATGACACTTATGAACCTTTGAATGCTGCTGGTGCTGCTGTTGCTTGTGCACCGTAACCAATACACCGAGATTCGTTAATTATGTGCTACAAGCAGTCATAGAAGGTATGAGTCGAGCCGCACAAAATTTGATCTTTCAAACTGTTCTTGGGCGAAGAGTACGCAAACATCCCAATATGAAACGATACGTGAAAATCGGTACTTACAATGGCCTATGAGAAGTAGTGTTTTTTTTTTTTGTGATATGCGCTGGTTGTTCATACAAATAAAGTTTGTAATACAGATATTTGGCACGAGCATGGATTATTTGAGCAAATACTCAACAACAAATACAACGTTAATCTTTTTTAAAGCACAAGTCGCCCACCCACCAATCTGTCTTTTTATAATTTATAAACCCTTCATACCAACACCATGTCCAGTATACACAGCGTCAAGGTCGTGGTATTTTGGTGGTATTGCTAGCGCTGGCGCTGCTTGTTGTAAACATCCACTAGATTTAGTTAAAATTACGTTACAGAAAGCAAGGCAAATTATCTGTTTTACAGTTGATTGCAAAAGTGGTACGAGGACAAGGTGTCCTAGCCTTGTACAATGGCTTTATCTGCATCCTCCTACGGCAATGAGTCCTCGTGCTCCTTTCGCATATAAGCAACAAGAACAATCAATACGATATATTCCTTGTAAAATCATCTTACCTGTTTGCAGCACCGAGCGGTATGTTGACACACACCAGCTGATATGTTTATTTCGTATGCAAATGATGTTAATTACCACCCGCGCACGCAGGAACTTAAATGCTTTTGATGGTTTATCCAGTTATCGGCATGAAGGTTCTGCCGTTTATTTCTGTGCTAACACAGCCACTGCTGAGGTTTTCTTATGACAATTGGCCAAATTGCATTTTACATCACTTCATCCCCGGCTCGAGTACTTTTATTTTAAACCCATTTAAACTTCGTCTCTCGTTATTAACATAATACGCAAATCGGTAATGACGCAGCACGCGATGCTGTTTGTTGGGGAAGCCCATCGACATACCGACATTCTTTCAGTACTTCATCATGCTTTTACGTATCCGTGGAAACCGAACCGAGTTCGAGCGTCCCGAACCGCGACTTGCTTTATGTTTCTACACAATTGTTCGCAACTTACAGTGTTTTGCGAAAATCCATTACTAAACATATATCAAAAAAAAATTTTTTTTTCCTTATACTTCGGCTGACGCTTTGCATAACGGGTCTCTTACGTAATATCGACAGCGAAACTTTTCATCACTTATCACGTTTTGTATGTCGGCAAACGCTCTACGTAACAATGTTGTGGGATTTAGAGCGGCTTTAATACGTCATAAAAACGATGTTTAATTGTGCGGCCTTTCTCATGGAGACCGAACGATCTTCTCTTTAGAGCGCTATACCGACGGGGGCTCAGGGATAAAATGAAAAATTTCTGCTCCCTAACGCGACCTTATCTTAAACCCAATAGCATATTTCTTGGATTTTGGCCCACAAACTTTTCAAAGCTGATATAGGAAAAAAACTCTGTGTACGTGCGAGAAACGTTTGCTAACGGCTAACTCAAATGTGCATACCTTTACGTGTAGAAACTTGGCCTTAAATATTTCTACTCGGCATAGCTACCCATCGTTCGCCGCTGCTAATTTCTGGTGCAACCTTAGTAACTATTCCGATGTACACCTTTTTGCTTCCCCAATACACCTTATTTTGGCGCCTTTGCGTCTGCCCTTTTATATGCTAATACAGGCTCACGAAGAGAGGTGGAGGTCCGCCCTTTTGACTTATAGTGATTTAATATCGCTCATCACATCTACCAGATGACCTCTTCGTTTTATTATTTAAAGCGTATTTAATTTTCGGATGTGTATAGGTATCCGCGTACTCTCTTTATCACTTACTTTTGTTTCATCCCCACTAATGATCATGGTATAGTTAGTAATTCCTCATAAATTAAAATTCGAGCAATTTGCAGTTCGGTATGTCAGCTATTCGTAAACTGATCTTTATACTAACTTCGTGGCCCGTGCCTTTGGCGGGGCGATATGTTCTGTGGCGATAGTAATCGCGTAGGTTCTGTTGCCTCGTTTCAGGGAGCGAGAGCTTTTTACACGTGTTGTTGGCCTCGTTTTGT
>JARSSU010032578.1:0-20916 GCA_029619165.1 Eurosta solidaginis
CGTACAGGCCAGGCCCACAGATCGATGAGTCTGCAGCGAATATAAACGGCACCTCCCTGATCTCTCCAGTTTTTTCGCCCCCGCGGAAACCTGACATTATAACCGGAAGACCTAAAATCTTCCGCGACCTTATTAACAAACCATGGATGTCCCAAATGTCGACATTTTGAACATTCCACGCGATGGCACTACGCTACCGACTGTCCTACACCCCAAAATCTTGGGGTGTGACGTTTACCAGGATATAAATTTTGGTGAGCATGCAGCCGCAATTTGTTCCGAAAATCCAGAGCCGTATAAAATCCTCAAATCCCTTGCTGGCAAGGTACATGGGGGAAAAGAAAAGAAACCGTCTCATACTACATACAAAGGCAATTGGCCCAGCCGTTTACGTGCTGCACGCGTCACCCATCATTATGGACGGCCCACCAAGCCTAAAATACAGCTGGGAAGAAGCTACAGGCCTGCCAAAAGACTGTCTCTCAGAATCGCCACGGGCTGTCTGTCTAATGTCCCCAGAACGCAGGACGTTCTACAAATGAGGCGAAAATACTCCATCAGGAGAGAAAAAATGAGATGATAACCAAAACAGTTCCTGTTGCATACCCAGAAAACCTGGAGCAATCCAAACAGATATCTATTGAAGAGCCAACCACCGCCTAGGGACTAAAGAGTCATACTCCGTAAACATTTTGAGGAAAAATACGGAACCTGAGAACCCAGCCCTGTAAGAAAAAAAAAACCACAAGCAGGTCCTTGGTGACAAACTCACAAACAGGCGTCAGAGACCCTTTATCCAAGGAATTGCCCGTATGAATCCAGTACTCAAAAAAAAAAAGTACCAAAAATTCCGGAAGAGGAAACGCATACTCCCCAGTAAACGCAAGAGTCACTCTGGCTCAACTCGTTCTGGATACTGTAAAACGAAAATTAAACTACTAACATATCCCATAATCAACCCCGCAACCCCGCATACAAATGTATGCCCGCTGAATGGGTCCCCACATGACACAACCATCTCTTTAAATTGTAATGTGGAAACCAAAACGCCTCTAACACCCCCTTTCATTATGGTCCCACCCCTGTTGAACAGCAAGTTTCCTTAGACTCCCGTTAGAGGATATTGATGACAAT
The DNA here is from genome assembly GCA_029619165.1 of Eurosta solidaginis. Classification (NCBI taxonomy): domain Eukaryota; kingdom Metazoa; phylum Arthropoda; class Insecta; order Diptera; family Tephritidae; genus Eurosta; species Eurosta solidaginis. Next base: position 1,135 of record JARSSU010032578.1, read on the forward strand.
TTGTGAACGGTCGCGGCTGTGTTAAGGTGGACAACACCTGGACTGTCATCGCTATGATGAAGGGCATTAAAGGCTTGTATTAATATGACTGCATTTTATTTAGCCTGATTGAATCTTGTGAGAAGTAATATGTTTAAATGGAACTTAAATTCTGAGTATGAAGGATCAGTTATTTTAATGGGCAAGAATCTTAGACGCTTCCCTCAGGCAGGGTCATTTATGATTCTGAAGTAAGTACAGTCAAAAATGTTGTTGTAATTGGTTGCTTAAATAACAGCATTCCTGTTTGTCGATAACTGCGCGAATAGGAATGACCAAGAGAAATCGAGATGTCTTTATCCAGATATTCCTTCTCAACTTCGTGGTAGTCCTTCCCCTTCCAAGTACAGGTATCAATATGAATTTCTTTCTGAGCTGGAAAGGCGTCTTCCTTTATCCGCATAACAGAACCTAGATGTCGGGGAATTTTTATTCGTTTTGATTATGAAATTCTCGTACAAGCCTCATAGAGTTTTCAACGCCCCCCTACACTTCATTCGGACACATGCCGTTCGTAATCACGATAGGTATTCATACGTATTCTGTACAGAAACTTTTTTCTCAATACTTCAATGCGTACTGACTTTCTCTTTCTTTCCCCCCCCCCCCCCTATACCGTTAATGATTTGAGGAGAGTATAGAGCGTGATTGTTTGTCTACTGGTCTTAGAAAAAAAAAGGGCCCAAAATTCAAATGTGCTGAGATAAACCAATATCAAGAATACTCTAGGAAAATCTTTGTTAACCTGGTCACTCTCGGCACGTGCTATAGAGTAATCATATATTGAAATTTCCGTAAATGATTCTTATACTGACACTGAATTCAGCGCCAAACTACAAATTGGGGAAAAGAAGCTGGGACTTTCACTGAAATGATCGGGAGAAGGCACGAAATGCTACCGAAATTATATCAAAAATGAATGCTGATTTTTTTTTTTTTTGCAGCACCAACAAAAATGACTCGAACGACTCGCGATTTGAACTGTTATACCAAAAAGACAATTGAAATAGTGCCAAAAATAGTCCCAAAAAACGATCAGGGAGGGGGAAAATCAGGATGTCACGAAAGTTAATAAAATAGTTTCCGAACGCAAATCTCGACATATACTGAAATAGGTTCATACTTGGACCCCAAAAACATGCATAAAGAGTCCCACAATATTTTATAAACTATATTACGAAAACAGTCCTAAATTGTTGGTGGAAAATCCCGAAAAATTTTCCATACAAAAAAAATTCCAAAAAAATTATAAAGTTTGATATCAGTTGCTAATGGTCCCAAAAATTAACCAAAAATATATCCTTAAATAATCCAGAATGGATCCCGAAAATCATTCTTAAAAACTCTCATAAAGGTAACCAAAGAGATAGTTCTGGAACGACTCTAAATTGTCCCACGGAAATCGTCCGCACCGGTGATTTACTACCTGAACATTCCCAAAATTACTTAGAACTCACTCTTACATGGTCAGTTAGCTTAATAGCAAAATAGACCAATGGACATGTTGTCGATTATTTTTAAGTTTATAAACGATAAAAATTAGGGCCAAAGCGTGCGCCACTTTCATTTAAAAAAAATTCCAGATAATTGGCCGATTTCATCCAAACATGTTCATCTGTTCTGGCTTGGAGGCGTGAAGGGATTGAGGTCAAAGGCGGACCAAAAGTCCTTGGGGACCCATCCCAAAAAATAACGAGACCTCTTTAAAACCCTATTTCACTATTGTATAATTAATTAAGGTCAAAGTTGTTGTAAAATACTATTTTCAGTATCTACAGCTTCATATTGCTCAGCTATCTAATAGATGGGAAAAATTCTTCTTTTTAATAAACTATATTTATCTAAATCAAATTACAACCTTTATTATTCGTAACTTTTATATCATCTTCACCTCTAAAACCAATAAGATAAATATCCCAAAAAATAAAGATACCAATAAACTTGCAATTTTAATATCATTTATAAAGAACACCAGACACTATAAAATATTTCAGGGTATAAATAGGTAAAACTGAAAAAGGAAAAAACCAAAAAAAAGACTGAAGCGACCAAACCTCTCGCCCAATCCCTGCGAATCTTTGAAATTGCAAACAAGCCATGGAACGGCCCAATGTGGGGTTGGGAGGAAAAAAAAATAAGCTACTGCAGAGTACACATGGCTTGCCTTGCTCCCCCCTAAACCTAAAGCTATGCCGCCACAAAACAAAAAATAAAGCACACTCCTGACACTCTCCAAAACTTGGAATACATAAGTTACAAAGTTGAAAAAAAAAAATCCACGTGCCCGCAACAAAAAAAAATCTTGCGCTGCAGTTTGTATGATTTCGCTCCGGCTTTCTTGGCGGGCGGGCTGGTTTTACCCCTTCTGGCATGAAGTAGCTACCAAGGCGGAAGGGCTATTCGTAATGTAATATTTTAAAAAGCACCAAGAATTATCAAACTAAAATAAAAAAGGCTGGTTTGTAATTAAAACAAGAGCAGGGACGATGGTTAACAATAACCACAAATATTTAAAGATATAAAAAAAATGAAACAAAGAATTTATGAATGCAGGTTCTAATCTAAGCGCACACGATGAAAGGTCTTATGAATCGTGGGCCAATTGCCCAATTACAACCAATAATTGTGAGCTAAACAATGCAATAATTAAAGTTACAGTTAGCCTGAGATTTGATGTGTTGCATTTATAGATAAATTCGTTAATGCTTTTAATATCAAATGTTAAATTACAACAATAGCAAAAACCAATAAATTTATTCAATTGAAAACTGGGCTGCAATGAAACCAACGTGCACGTAGTAGTAAAAAATGGCACGGGAGTGGTCTCATTAGTGAGCGACCTTTTAAATCGGCGTGGTATCGGGAAGTCTCCGTTGAAATATAGCAGACTAAACCCCTTGGTTGAAAATCACTCAATAGGCACGGTCCGCGTAACAACCTGGATCAGAGTGGATAAGACGTTCCTGGTCACTGGCATGTACCCGCATGAGGCAAAACGGTTTCCATAAATGATCGGCTGCAAAGTCGGGGGTAATAACTTACAACAGGGGTCGACTGCTAATACGGGTCCAAATATCGGTAGAAGAGTCTAACGACGCGTTTTGTCCTCAGTATTAATGATCCGAAGGAAAAAAGCAAAATGTTGAGTTGTTCAAAAGATATTAAGGAAAAACGGAAAAATTACCTTGCTCCCTCCGAAACCGGGGGTGGAATAGTATTTTTAGCAAAGCACCTTTGTGCAATGGTGACCTTCGAACGCGCTTAAAAAAATTACCTCGGCCTTTCCACCAGTGGTGCAAAATTCCTTTGAACATAAATTAAATAATTTATTTAATTTTTACATAAGTTTATTTATTGATTTAATCAGGGTATACTAATGATACTACTTCATAGCGCACGACATTCGCATTCTAATTGCAACCGAATTCTTTACGCCTTGGATCCATACATTGCCTTACCTTGAAAGGTTTGCAAAACTTCCTTTAACCATATCAATGCCCAGACATTATAGCACTCGTCTCTTTGTTCCACCCGCTGTTCGAATAATGGAAGCGATTTACTAGGGTCATATCCCAAAATCCCTTTCATAATACCAAGAAGGTCACTTAATAAAATAAATTTGCACCACACCCAAAGACTGCTCTGCTCGGGAAGAACACCGGAGTCACAGTGTTACATCCTTTTGGCTTCTCCTAGAAAGTCTTTGTCTAATAATTGCACTGAAGATGGCACAACGACGCAAACCGATTTGCCTCTAAACCAAATTTGAAAAGAGATAGAGACATCGCTTTTAGGGTCCCTTGTCTTCCAGCTTTAGAACTGCATGACTGATGGGCATATCCTGCCACGCGTCCCTGGTACTGGGTGCTTTCTGCCTGTTAAAGGCAGTTTTATCGCCTTCAGCCTATTGCATATTTTTCCTCCGACCAGTTGCATTAGGCAGTCTTCAGTGGTGTTCTATTAATCCGCCACAGCAACGCCGATTTTTGAGGAAGCCGAATCGACGTGGTATCGGGAAGTCTCCATTGAAATATAGCAGACTAAACCCCTTGGTTGAAAATCACTCAATAGGCAACGGTCCGCGTAACAACCTGGATCAGAGTGGATACGACGTTCCTGTTCACTGGCATGTAGCCGCATGAGGCAAAATGGTTTCCCTAAATGATCGGCTGCAAAGTCGGGGGTAATAACTTACAACAGGGGTCTCGACTGCTAATACGGGTCCAAATATCGGTAGAGGAGTCTAACGACGCGTTTTGTCCTCAGTATTAATGATCCGAAGGATGCAGAAAAATTTTGCAGTGTAGTTCACAATCTGCTGTGGTAAGTGGTGACATGGACTACTAGAATTTGTGCTCAGAGAGCAGATCGAAACTACATGGGTGGTCATTGTGACTTAACTGTACAACAAAATTGCGACAACCACATCTCCTGACGGAGCTAAATTTTTGTTTCCGCCTACGGATATTAATACTGGGTACAGCACCGTCGATTGACGATATTTAGGACACGTATTAGCAGTTGTTGTTTTAATAACGATAAAGATACCCACGAATGTTTTTGGGAGTGTTATCGATGTTTGACTCGGATCTATATCCGGTACGTTCCGGTAATAAGCACCATTGAGGTACTAGGCCGACCATCTCAGAACGATTAATATGACCACATTATACCTTTTAAGCCAATTGTCTACAAAAGTTTTTAAAGCAAAAAGATGTTAGCAACTTTGTTTTGAGCTTCAATTTCATTTCCTTTTTAATTTTTGGTTGAATTTTTTCTTAATTCCCAAAACATCACTCTAAAGTCAACAATCAAAGTCACATCACAATTTAAATAATATTAAGTTTAACAGAAAAGTTAATTGTGTTATTTTCAAAATAAAGAGTATTTATTAACTAAAATACCAACAAAGATTAGACAAAATCAAAAAACATAATTGCCTATCGATTAAACGCTGATAACTCAAAAAAAAAGAAACAAATATTAACGCCGAAAGAAAGTACAAATATTGCAATAAAAACGCACATGTGCTAAGAGTGCTAAGTGAGTGCTAAGAGAACAACATATGTATGACGTCATATAAACTCCATTCATGTATCGCCAATAGTTTCTGTTTCTCTCAAATTGTTGTGCTCAGTGCGATAGCACAGCGCCAGCGTCTGAACGCTGTTTAATAGCTGCCACAGTGATCCAAAAGCAATCATACAGTAGCGAACGTACTGAGTTAGTCATTGACAATGACCTAAGATAGTGTGTATGTTGTCCGGTGTTCGAGATTTATGTTTTCTTTACTTTTGTAGCGTATTGTGATAACATAATCGACTGATTTTTGTGGAGGTGCTAATAGCTGGTGAAAGACGTGCAAATATTAATAAAAAGTAAATTAAAAAAGAACAGGAAATAGCTGTGAAAGCGAGTTAAAATGTTTTGGTGGAAAGAGGAAAAACCACCACCGCCGCCACCGCCACCAAGTGCTTTACGATCTCGATTGATTGAGTTTGTGGCTGGATCATTGGGTAAGTTCTTATCAGTATCAATATTCTAGAATATTTACTATTACGAGGCTAATAACACATGTTTGTATATATGTAAATTAGGGTGGGTACCAAAATGTATAAAACAAAAGGCATCTTCCGGTCACAAAGATCCTGAGCCACATAAATAATTTTGCATGTAACGCAACAACGACTTGAGCCAGAGAATAATCTAGTTCAATTTGTAAGCCAGATAATTTGTTAATTTCTTGTCTATAGTTTGGCCACATTCCCTTTACCAAACCAATTTTTTCAATATTTCATAGATGTCGCTGCTTGGCATTAAGCCTTATATGTTTTTAATGAAGCACAACAGCGACATCTGCCTATTACAACTGGTGCGTACAAAAATATCACTAACTCTGCTTCTCAAGTCTCCAACAAGGTGTTCGTCAATGAAAGAGCGCGGGACGTTTTCTGAATACTGGGTACTAGTTCCGTCATGTACAATCCCACCTTCCGCGAATTACTCAAACCCTAGATCCATTCAGTTCCAGGACTAGTGTTTTAGTGGCGAAAAAATATAACTTAACTCTTGTTATCCACTTATAAAATTTTAATAAGAAAAATAAATCCGAAATTGTCATACCCTAATGTTTATAAATACATACATGTGCACATCAAACGCGTATTGTACGCGGTTTAGCTAGTTACCGACATAATCGCAGTTTATTCAAAAGAATGAATGATGTAAAAATTGATTATGAATGAAATGGAATTTTATGGCTCTCGGAAGCATCAATTTATTACAGCTGATATAAAAATTTGTGAGTCTCACTGCTCATATGTAGGTCCAAAGATTTCCATTTCCTGTCAATTGGTAAAAAAAAACATTATGTTATACGTTGCCAATAAAAAGAAGTATAAAGATGTTCAAAATTCCGAGAACGACGCAGTTCCTCTATGTATGTGTTCGCTTCAGTGACCAACGTTTAGATGATGATTTGCCCTTCTGTATGTATGCATATGACCCGGGCTCTTTGATGGATTCGGAATAAAAGTATCTGATTTCAGGCAACGAGTCGAACTGACGGGCCTGGATTTGAGGGTTGGTAAGTGCAATACCTAGCACCTTAAAAATTTAAAGAAATAATAATTCAAATTTAATTAAAACTAAAATTTAGCTTAATAATTTAATATTACCTATATGAACACAATAGTGTAGAACAACGTACTTTGCATTTAGATATTAAAATCAAAATTTGTAAGAAGTAGCCGTTTGACCTCGAATTTAAAGCTTTGCACATTTCTTGCATTTTTGACTTCAACTGGAAGTTTGTTAAAAAGTTTAACACCATAATGTCTTGTGATTTTGCACTCTTTCCGTTCGATAGATACATACGTGGTTTCATATTTATTCTAACTCTAAGTGTATATTCTGTGGTTGATTCTTCTGGAATGTCTAAATTATGCTTTATTAAGTTAGTTTTAATTTTATGAAATAATATTAAAGTTTGAAGGATGGACTTCTTGCGTACATCAAGTCTGTCTTGGTATAGCAGTTCACTTGCTGTCCTTAGCGGCAAATTTAAAATATTTTTAATATTTTATTTTGAATGCTTTGCATTTCATTTGTTAGATGTTCGCATCATTGTAAACTTTACCAAGTAGCGCAACTAACAGCTGATCGCTCAAAATTTGCACACACACACAAACATCACTATATGGCCATATTACGGAAATCTTAATTTAAATTGAACTTGAAGTTAAATTTTTAAACAGACATAAAACTGTTATAATTTGGAATATATAGCATCTAGGACACCTTAATTGCAGTAATTGAAAGAAAATGTTTGCTTATACTGAAGAATTTAATTATATTTTCTAAATTTATATTTAATATTGATACAATGATTGATCCAATGCAACTCTGGTTGTTGTTGTTTGTTGTAGCGATTAGGTTACTCCCCGAAGGCTTTGGGGAGTGTTATCGATGTGATGGTCCTTTGTCGGATACAGATCCGATACGCTCCGGAAACACAGTACCATTAAGGTGCTGGCCCGACTATCTCGGGAACGATTTATATGGCCACATTGAACCTTCAGGCCATCCCTCCCTCCCACACCCCAAGTTCCATGAAAAGCTTGGGTCGCCAGAGCCTCGTCTGTTAGTGAAACGGGATACGCCGCTCGAAGGTGAGGTTGACAATTGGGTTGGAGAAGCTACATGTTGCGCTACACAACCCCTTGAATCCCATGCAACTCTGGTCTTCCTACTGTCTTCATTCCACTCCATTCGAGTGCCTATTTTCACGGCCTGCGAGTGCCTTCCACCAAGTCAGTTTAAATATATTGTTTATATATAATAAAAATATGTGGCAGCAAACATCGATCTTTGTGGAACGCCAGATTTAACATTGTTAATTGAGCTTTTTTATCTTTCATTTGGAGAAATGGTTTCTATTAGTTAAAAAGCTTTCGAAGAGGTTAATAGCACTGCCATTAACTCCCAACTCATTAAGCTTTTGGATCATAATATAGGTATTTACTGAGTCAAACGCTTTGCTGAGATCTATTGAGAGAATTGCAACATATTTTTTCTTATCTAAGTTTTCGTAAAAAAATTCTGTGCAATTGATACTGGCAGATAATGTGCTCGAGTATTCGGTAAATCCAAACTGATTATCGCTATTATATTATTAATTTTATATGATAATTTTTAATAAAGTATGAGTCGGTTCAGCAAAATGCTTTCGAAAACCTTATCGATTGCACTCAATTTTGTTATTGGCCTGTAGTTTGAGCAAACCTCCTTGCTTCCAGATTTGTGAATGGGAGCTACAGACCCGATTTTTAATTCATCTGGATACTGACCGCTCTCGAAGCACTGATTTATAAAATTCGACAAGGGACCAGATAACACGTCTTTATATTTCTGTAAAAACCTTGTTGAAATGCCATCGGGCCCGTTGGCCGACCTTGGGTTCAGGCTGTAAATTGCACGGCTTACTTCCTCAATATCGCAGTGTCTCATATCAAAAAGATTAGATATTTCAGCTTCGGGCTCTGGGGAGTACTCAAAGTTTTCCGGAGTGTTTGTAATATTAATAAAATAATTATTAAAAGTATCGGCTATTTCAGAATGTTTTGTTAAAATAGCCGATACTTTTAATAATTTTTTTATAAACATTACAAACACTACGGAAAACTTTGAGTACTCCCCAAGTCCGAAGCTGAAATACCTTATACTGAATGGATACAACTTGAATACAATTGAATGGATACAACTTGTTTAGCATCCAAACCTCTATAAGAAAGACTTAAGGGCTCAAAATGTCGTAGAAGGAAGTATATGTGTAGCTTTCCAGGGATTCAAAGGGTTGATAAGAGTAATACACAACTTTATAGATTCAGAACTTCCAACCTCCATGAAGAACGGGGAGCGTCTTTATCGTTAATACAACAACAACATAGAGCTTTTCAAAATGAAGTATTGACTTATCTTTTTTAAAAATCCCTCCTCAAATAACCAGGATAAAAATAAGTTTGGCTAGGTTACAACAAAAACAATTGCTAGGATCAAAAAAAATAATAAAAAACCTAGAAATATTCCGTTAATTATATAAATAATTATGAATGTGTTTTCCTTACTTGTTTTGACATGATCACTGCAAATTTTCTTATCAAAAGTTGTAATTAATTTTATATATAATAATTACATAATTATAATCAAAACAAATATAGGCTGGTGAAATCATTTCCAGAGTTTTTGGAAAAAAAATCTATAAAATACATTAATTTTCGCTTTTTTCAATTCTAGGTGGTGCAGCGCAGGTATATGTCTCACAACCGCTGGATACCGTTAAAGTTAAACAACAAACATTTCCATTTCTTTATAAGAACATGGTTGATTGCTTTATAACTACGTACAAAAAAGATGGAATTTTTAATGGCTTATATGCTGGAAGTGTGCCTGCAGTTATAGCCAATGTTGCTGAAAATTCAGTATTATTTGCTGCCTATGGTGGTTGTCAATCTTTTGTAACATATCTTGTCGGAAAAGAGGATACCAAACAATTGAGTACGACAGAAAATGCATTTGCTGGTTTCTTTGCGGCATTCTTTTCTACATTTGCACTTTGTCCAACTGAATTGGTTAAATGTAAGCTGCAAGCGATACGTGAGGTATGTTAATGTGTGCAACTACCAATTAATGGCAACTGCACGTTGTATATCGAGTGTTGAGTGGAATATCACCCTTTCTGAGCTATCGCTTCCCAAACGCTTTATCTTTACAAAGTTTATGAAAGCTGCCCTCTATAAGAGATTTTTTGAAGAACGTCCTATCCAAGATTTGGTTTCAAAAATGCCCTATCTCAGCATCAATTCAATACGTTTAACGCTGAGATGCGCCGTTCTTTAACAAAATTCTGAGATAAGCCGCTTGAGAAGCCTAGAGAGGTGTTATTTCACGCAGCTGTCGATGTTTTTTTTAATCCATGCATTTCGAAATACATTTTAGTCCGCTGAATGCTGTCCTGGTGTACCCAAAACTGAGCATATGACGCCATGGAAGTTAACAAGGCTTATCTATAAAACCGATGGTAAATTAATTTATTAATTAAACATCTTTGTAGCTAAGTTATATTGAATAAATATTTTCTTTAATCAAGGCTTACCTGGCTTTTTTCGTGGTCTCACATCGACTTTCGCACGCGAAATGCCTGGATACTTCTTCTTTTTTGGCAGCTATGAGTTTACCCGCGAGCTACTTACCAAGTGAGCTTAGTGTGAGTTATTTTTTTATTTTTCGTCGCTAACACTTTATTTACTTTTAGACCCGGTCAAAGCAAAGATGACATTGGTGCTATCAATACAATGATTGCGGGTGCTGTTGGTGGTGTTATGCTTTGGACAAGTATCTTTCCGGCTGATGTTATTAAAAGTCGTATACAAGTACAAAATATAAATCGTGGCATGATATCGTTGGGTCTGGAAATTCTACGCAAGGAAGGCATCTTGGCGCTTTACAATGGTCTGCTACCTTCAGTGTTGCGGACCATACCAGCAACGGCTACTCTTTTTGTTGTTTATGAATATACAAAAAAGACATTGCATGCACAATTCCAATAAGAAGACATAGCGAAACAACCAAAGAGATGATAGTAACAATAGACATGGATATTTTTTGAACCGCGCTTGTATGTAGCTTTGAAATGTATTCATTAGGTACTTGTACATATTTTTCTGTTCTTAGTTATAATATAGATGCTCTAAAGTATGCACATTTAAGGCTAAAAATTAATAACATTTGTTAATTTTCTTTGCAAAAATTGTTTTCGATCAACTGGAGTCTCCTGTGTGCGCCATTCATACCAAAATATCTGCAATTAAAACGAAACAAAAATAGTGATAAGAAATATTAACAATTAATTTTAAGCAAAACCAAAAATTATATATAATTTTTGTAAATTTTTTGTTTATTGAAGTTTAGTAAAATATTTGTTTTATTGAAGCAACGAATTTAATTGAATGAAGGAATGTAAATGAGAAGTATGATAACGCTGTATATCCAAGGCTGAATGGAATACCACCCTTTCTCGGTAGACAGTTCAAACACGCCCTATCTCAGATATCGTTTGATAAATGCCTTAACCAAGGTCAAGTTTATTATATGCATGCTGAAATGGGGCGTTTCTTCGACTGAATTCTGATAAAGGGCATATTTCAAATGTTTTCAGGGATAGTCGGTTTTCAAAATGGCAGCAGATATACAAAGGTACCCCATCCACTCAGCAGCCGATATATTCTAGTTTACTTTTAGTATAAAAAAATAAATAAATGTTAATACAAAAAGAATGTAAGAATATTGAATTTGAAAACAATTAACATGTGATATGTAGGGCCAGCTATAATGTGCATAAAAACTCACAGAATGTTTAAGATATTAGTGCTATTCCTATACGAATACGAATCCGGTACGTTGGGGACTACCATCTCGGGGTAGACTTGTCTTTTTTAAGCAATATATGGTCGCCACGGCATCGCCTGCGACTAGGTACGCATACATTTATATTTTGTTAAAGAAATCGCCCTGTTGTTGTTGTTGTAGCAATGCTTCGCCCCACCTAATAGCCGCGACCGATCACAAATTGTCATCAATATCCTCTAACGGGAGTCCAAAGAAACTTGCCGTTTCAACAGGGGTGGACCATAAGGAAAGGGGTGTTAGAGGCGTTGGTTCCACATTACAATTAAAGAGATGGTTGGTGTCATGTGGGGACACATTGCAAGCGGGGCATACATTTTGTATGTCGGGGTTGACTCTGGATAGGTAAGAGTTTAACCTGTTACAGTATCCAGAACGAAGTTGAGCAAGAGTGACACGCGTTTCCCTGGGGAGTATGCGTTCCTCTCTTCCGCGAGTTTTGGATACTTTTCTTTAAGTACTGGATTCACCGGGCAATCCCCGGCATAAAGGTCCGACGCCTGTTTATGGAGTTCACTAAGGACCTGCTTGTGTTTTTTCGCTTCATACGGCTGGGTTCTCAGGTGCCGTATTTCCTCAAAATGCTCACGGAAATGACTCCTTAAGCCCACCCCAGCGGGTAAGGGGGTAAGAATATACCCGCGGTAGGTATGTCTGTCGTAAGAGGCGACTAAAATACCAGATTCAAGGGGTGTGTAGCGCAACCCTTCAGGTTGCCAGCGCAATATATAGCTTCTCCAAACCTAATTGTCAACCTCACCTATCCGCGGCGAATCCTGTTTCACTAACAGACGAGGCTCTGGCGACCCCAAGGTCCTCATGGAACTTGGTGGTGGGGAGGGGAGGGGATGGCCTGAAGGTTTAATGTGGCCACATAAATCGTTCCCGAGATGGTCGGGCTGGCACCTTAATGATGCTGTGGTACCGGAGCGTACCGGATCTATATCCGGCAAAGGACCATCACATCGATAACACTCACCAAACCTTCGGGGAGCAACCTTATCGCTACAACAACAACTCCTTAAGCCCCTAGGCGGTGCTGGTTCATCAATCAGATGTCTGTTGGGATGCTCAGGTTTCTGGGTATTCAACAGGAACTGTTTGGTCAGCATCTCATTTCTCTCCCTGATGGGGAGTATTCTCGCCTCATTATGCAGATGGTGTTCTGGGGACATAAGAAGACGTGGCGATTCTGAGAGCAGTATTTTGACAGGCCTGTAGTTTCTTCCAGTGGGTAATTTTTAGGCTTGGCGACCATATGGGTGACGCGTTAGCACGTAATCGGCTGGCTAATTGCTTTGTATGTAGTCATGAGCGTTTCTTTATCTTTTCCCAGGTACTCCCAGCGAGGGATTTGAGGATTTTGTTACGGCTCTGAATTCTCGGAACAATTGCGGCTGCGTGCTCACCAAAATGTAGATCCTGATCAAACGTCACACCCAAGATTTTGGGGTGTAGGACAGTCGGTAGCGCAGTGCCATCGACGTGGATGTTCAAAATGGTCGACATTTGGGACGTCCATGTTGTAAATAAGGTCCGCGGAAGATTTAGTTGGTGATAATGCCAGGTTTCGCGAGGCGAAAAACTGGAGAGGTCGACCGTAGGATGCATTATATATTGTCGGCAGAAAAGCGCTCGCGCATTTTTTCGCATCCGACAGCACTTTGTCGCCAAAGGCGATGGAAACTTTGTCTTTGTGCTTAGTCGGATTCGATAGGGACTTTACGGTGGACCAAAGTTTACCCACACCGGTAGAGAGGTTACAACCTCTTAGGTGCTCCTCCCATTTCGCCCGCTTGTGTTCGTCCACAAGCAATCTGATGCGTTGGTTTATATCCCTTATTTGGGGGTCGCCTGGATCAAGCTGTCTTATAAGGTCACGTTCTCTCACTAAGTTTGCGGCCTCCGCCGGGGAGTGGGGCCGGATTTCAGGAATTCTCCCGGCGGGAATGAAACGTGCCGAGGCGGATTCAATGACCTTACGGAAGGCACGCTCCCCTTGGCGGGCATCAGTCGGGATAGGGAGGGCAGCAAAGCGGTTGTCTATAAAAGACTTATATTCTTCCCACTTTCCTTTTTTGAAGTTTATGAAAGTGCGTTTTTCGGTGACGATGAAGTCGGCGGTACGCTCGAGCGAAATAAGTATGGGCAGGTGGTCAGATGCCAATGTTACCATCGGCTGCCAGTTGACGCAGTTTACGAGTTCTGCGCTCACGATTGAGATATCTGGCGAACTGTGACAGCTTCCTACCATACGTGTGGGGGCGTCTCCGTTTATTGTGCAGAACGTCGTTTCTTCTATTTGATCCGCCAACATCTCGCCCCTACTATCCGCCCGCAGTTTGAATGCCATAGATCGTGATGGGCATTGAAATCGCCTAAGATAATGCGATTGTTGCCAGTGAGTAAGGCTCTGATATTAGGGCGGTATCCACTGGGGCAGCAGGTGGCAGGAGGGATGTAGATGTTGATGATTTCTAGGTTTGCATCGCCTGACCGGACAGATAGGCCTTGACGTTCTAAGACATTGTCCCTGCGGTCGATGCCAGGATCAAATATATAATATTGCACAGAGTGGTGTATGATAAACGCGAGGCTGCCTCCATTTCCGCTCTCGCGGTCTTTCCTGTGGACAATATACCCAGAGCAGGTCTGCAATGCAGATCTTGCTGTGAGTTTAGTCTCTTGAATCGCAGCAATGCGGATGTTGTGCCGCTTCATGAAATCGACTATCTCCGTAATCTTCCCAGTTAGTCAATTACAGTTTAACTGCAGAATTCTGAAGTGCATAAGGGGAGACGCCGCCACTCTGGGGGTAAGTGACGGGTGACTACGCCTGGGTTGTGGAAGGCCAGGACGCAATTGCTGTTGTGGCCCTGGGACTGGGCGTCCTTGAGCAAGCATTGGGGTACCCGGATGATTTAGGTTTGCGACCTGACAACATGGCGCGATGAAACCCGTCGGGGGGTTGCTGTCGCGGAGACCAGAACATCTAGGCGTAGACGACGGGACGCCCTTGGGCGTGACAGCAAGGAGCCACAAAAGATTGATAAAAGTTACGTGGACGTCGGGTTTTGGGATCAAGCCCAGAACAACCTGTCCGATGCAACCATCCCTTGCACGAGACACACTGAACAGAGTATGACCGTCCTAAAAAGATTCTTTTCCGGCAGATGCAGCAAAACCATTTCTCAGGACCGGGGTCAGGAGACGGACCCGGATTGGATTCGATGCTTTCCCGGAGTAAGAGAATATGGAGCAGTCCTGCTGCAAGGAGCTGCTGTTAGGATGACAATTTGTGGGAGGGACGCAACAAATTAAATGGGGTCACACTGAAATGACAGTCCTTGGTCGGGAAAAAATCCCGAGTCGCTCCGGTACATAGAACCGACTGCCTTGGGAAGCGAGGTTGATGGTATAATCGGTTGTGTGTGAGTACCTGCCGATTTCGGGTTTACTTCACGCTCCCAAACCTCGATGCTTTGGACGGAATGATGATGCGAGTGGACGTACTAAGACCTTGAACTCTTTGGATCCCTTTTCATTCTATAGGTTGTTGTTGTTGTTGAATTAACGATAAGATGCTCCCCGAAGTTCCGGTTACGTTCCGCTGACAAGCACCATTTCCATTAGTAACTTGTCGTCGCCAGAGCGTCGCCTGCTAAATATGTGTATGATACATTCATATTTGTAGCAGGATTCGCCTCGCGTAGGTGAGGTAGACAATTGCGATGCGGAAGCACGGGAGTTATAAAGCTCTGCTTTGCAGTTTCAATGCAACACAAAAAACTGCCAAATTTGAAGATAAGGCACAGCTGCCAAAGGGCCTATTCTAATGAACAAACGCCGTCTAGGCTGTCTGCTCTCCGAGACACCAGCCTTTGAACCTTTCGCTACTGCTGGGACACTGGTGTCCCACGGCACATTCATTTGACCCTGAAACCTGCAATTTTTATTGCAAACTCAAACAAAAATTCCCAATCAGTAGCTGTGAGCAATGATTGCAGTTTACCGTTATCCGAGTTTCATACAATTTCAATCGTGTTTTGTTTTGATCAGTTTTTGTGAGCATCGGCTAATATTGCTTCAAATTTACGCGTAATTTTGATAAAATAATACGTTTATATCTAAGTGCCTTTGATTTTTCTATAGAGAAATATTATTCTTATACTGGTAAGTGGAAATAAATACTTTTATAATTGTTTTGTGAAAAATATTCAGTGAAAATGAGTTTTGGGACGTATTTGTCCCAATAGGATTTTATATAGGGACATATATGTCCCAGCAGTATGTTACCCATCATGTATAATACAGTTATATTTTTCCTTTTCTACGTCGTAGACTGCAAAAATGTCGGAATTAAATAGCGAAGAAATAAGTGCACTTCTTCAAGAAGACTATGATGAGGCCAGTGAACTATAGTGGGTGGCGTGGACTTGGGTGGTCTGGGTTGTATGATATTAAGAGAAAATCAAGCAAATGGTGGACAAAAGTATTTTATCGTGGAATTATAATGGCTGCTGTTAACACTTGGGTTATACATTCAGAGCTAAATAGGAAAAACCGTCCATTTTTGCCAGTGCTTCTCGAAATTGCTGAGTCGCTAATTGAAAAAGGAAAGAAGTATACAATATTAAAACGGTCCCGTCGGTCTGGAAGAACTTCGAATAGGTACAAATCAATGAGAAATGTAGGTGATCATTTACCCATAGAGAAGTCTAAAAGACGTCGATGCGTCGCATGCGCCAATCAAAAAGTTGAGAAAAGAACAACAATTATTTGCCGTACCTGTAATTTACCATTCTGTATGCAATGTTTTGCTTCATCACATTCATAAAATAAACTAAATTACAATACACATGTTATTACCTAACAAGTTTTTCTTCTTTTTGTGTGTGATTTATACCCTGTTGGGACAAATATGTCCCGTTCTGAAGTACTGTTGGGACACATATGTCGCACCCCAAAATACCGTTATCCAGGTAAGGTACAAGCTTCATTTAATTTGTACGTATATAAAGTACCAATGGGTATCCAAAAAGTCAAAAATAAAGTTTGCACAAAGCCCCTGTAAAAGTCGGAGCGAAAGGGTTAAGTCTCTGGTCGAACTTTTACAGCCGAAATTACTTTCGGTCCAGTATCCATGATGAGCGCCCATACACTTTCACACCACACTACATTAGTCATCAGGTGTTTCCGTTGTTGTTGTTGTTGTAGCAGTGGCTGTTTCATGTGTTTTCGTGGCAACTCTAAGTAAATCTTAAGTCCGTATTTTCTACCCTATTGTAATTTCTACTCCCAAATAAATACCCCTCTAATGATCTCTTATGGCGGCGCCGTGACGTGGTAATAGGTTGCTCGCCTACCAGGTCCGACGTATGGGCGACTCCGGGAAAATCTGCCTTTGAGCTGCATTGCGCTGCTTTTGCTCTAAGCCCAGGCAGTTTCCACAGCTCGAAATCGCTCAACAATTACCCTTTTCAGTAATTTGCCAAGCAAAGGAAGAAGACTGCTGCCCTGATAAGACCAAGAGTCAGCACTGATCTTATGTTGTGGATTCATGAGGACGACATCTCTAGCTCTCTTCCACTTATGAGGGAAGTATCTCTCCCAAGAGAATTTATTGTTAGTGGCATCCAAGTATTCCTTGATGAGCTTCCACATCGAAATACGAATAAGGCCAAATGCACAAACTTGTATAGACGAATTGAAGAAGAAATACATCGTTCCACAACAACTTTAGGTTCTTTGCATGATAACACTTTTGGAACATATAATAAAGAAACCATTTTATCGAATTTCTCATACAAAATCATTCAAAATACTCACCACAACTGGTTTATGTCCCAACATGCGTAACTGCTGCAGCTTCATTTCAAACAATCCTGTAAATCTATTCTTATCCTTAATGACATTATTCCAACCCACGATCACAATAACAACTGTATCTACTTCCGGTCGGTCTGCATTGCCCAAAAGTAGACTCCGTGTTAAGATATCGCCTGAAAAAAATGCTGGAAGATTAAAAAAGTATCATAAATTGCAAATAGTACCACTGTAATCCTCGGGACAACTATCTGCAAGTGGTACGGCCTTTCGCTGAGCATTATCATAGCAAATAACCACATCTGGGCGGTCGAAATGTGGTAAGATATGCTTGAATGTGCATGGACGGTATATGCGTTCAAAGGTCTCCTTAACTTCTACAAGTATAAGATCTGTACAATTCAATTTATATTTTGGATTACGTTCCGGTATATACTGTGTTAATAATTTGCCCATCTTACGGCGCATTTTATCCGGCAACACATTGCCTTTATAATCCTCTGACCGCAAGTTTATTTTTACAAACGAATCCAAATTGAAAATTTCACGTCCTAATGTAATTTTTTTCTTATCATAAGCGTGTTCTATAAAACGTTCGTCCAACACGGAGGATATCATTTCTTCTTTGTAATGACCGCACAACACCAAATAATGCAAACAGCAAACAAATGCGCGTGGATAACTCATAATTTCATCAATTTTAGTTTCAAGTTGTTCGAGAATTTTAGAACATAGCTCCTCTACCACACCGCTGCTACCACGATAATTGAATACGCCCATAGCTAAGCATATACGCTCCATATCCTTTAATCGCGCCATATCGATTTCACGATTAAAACGATGCAATACCAATTCCAAGACACCATCATGACAACATTGAAGTTCAACACCAAAGAGTGCAACATGCAAGCAGCTGAGCAGTGAAATACGTGGCACTTGTGCTTGCAGCAACTCGAGTAATCTTAAAATATGTGGCACTTGTTGCAATTTACTGCTATAGCGTAGCACTTTTATAATAGCCACCAATGTTATATCATCTACTGTATTTAACTCAGCCTCTAGACGTGTGAATAGTTTCACGAGCAGTTCTGGATTACGTATAGGTGTTTGTGTTTTAAAAAACCCCATTGACATTACACCCAGCTCCTGCAAAGACATACTATCCACATAATTAAGTAATCTGACTTCATAGTCAAACATATCATATACTCGGCGTCGTAGTAAATTGCAATAGAACATTGATTGCACCAACTGTTCTGATTTTAGGCGTCTTATTTTACGTCCCACCTTACAAAGCGCTTCCGATACATAATCGGAAGTACGCGCCAACCCAAGCGCATACCAGGCATCACATGCCAATAGCAATTCATTTGTAGACCAACGTTCAATACGTCGACAACATTCAATATCCAAGCTATTCCATATTTCCATATAATTTG
This sequence comes from Eurosta solidaginis, assembly GCA_029619165.1. NCBI lineage: Eukaryota > Metazoa > Arthropoda > Insecta > Diptera > Tephritidae > Eurosta > Eurosta solidaginis. The sequence continues at coordinate 19,902 of JARSSU010032578.1, forward strand.
GAGCACGCGGTGTTGCCTCTGTTGGCAATTGCGCAAGCTGACATAGCGTTGTTAGCAACTGCGCATCGCTTAGTTGTTCGCTGTGTTTTGCGAATAATTGACAAAATTGTTGGAAACGCTCATCTGAAATGCATGTGTTGGTGCGTATGCAATATTGTGTAAGTTCTGTGAATGCATTAAGCAATTCCTCCATCGTGATGTTTGTTGTTGTTGTAGGGGTGTTTAACACAAATTCCGGCAGTTCAAGCCGCTCAGGCATATTTGCGCTAATTGCAGTTCTGTCATCCAACCGAAATATCTGATAAGGTTTGAGGGATTGCTCCAAAATACTATGTGCATGCCTATTTTCCGTGTCCAGAAAGAGTTTGGCTGCATTCCCTGCACTTAGGTGGATAAAAGCTGTAGAGGCCAGATTCGAGCGTGCACTTAATTGTTGGTTAGCTATCGCATGCGAGTATCCAATTACTCTACGTAGACCGCAACGAAGTAATGGCACTGTTAACATGTTGAAATACTTTAGTGACCATAAAGTTACCACTTTCCGCTTTATCAATTAAAAATTTGAGAGTTTATATTTGCTAGTTTTCCGCTTCCAAGTGATCGCAATTGGTTGATTTGATCCTTTCGATTGAACGTTTTGTTTACGTCAATTATGCTCATTCAAAGATACATTCCTTGGTTTATACTTACATGCTAAAGAAAATATACCTTAGAATTGTTCTTATCACAAATTACCGAAAAAAACACGCTCAGCTGTTTCTATGGTTTTTTTTTGACAGTTCTTGCTGTTCAGCTAACATTAAGTGAACATTGTAGAGAAATACAGTTCTCTCTTTACAGTTCTGTTACAGCTCTGTAATTATTGATCCCTGATTGTGTATGAGTGTATGAGTGAGCGCAAGTGAGCGGAAAATTTTTGTACTCCTTTCGGCACTGCCGTTTTAAATTCTTTAAATTACCCAAAATCCAAATTATAATTACCCAAATAGATCGAAAACTCTCGATAATATGATAT
>JARSSU010032579.1:0-37561 GCA_029619165.1 Eurosta solidaginis
GGGCGGTGCCACGTGTTATTTAGAAAAGTAATTTATCTGAAATGAAATGTACAATTGAAGCTCACGCTGAGTATATAATGTTCGGTGACACCCGAACTTAGACACCTTTACTTGTTATATCTATCTTCCTCAAGGGAACAACTACTTTTCGTTTGAAAACGTAAATAAAAATGTACATTCGAAACTAATATAATTTCCCATTAAACATTCTGAAAATTTTAATGATAAAATATGTACACATTTTTGTAAATACCATGTTAGCTGCATATGATTTCGCCACCACTGTATGTAGGTGTGTGTATGCGATGAATATCTTTAATTTATGAATACTTTATTTTCTAGATTGCTTTGTTAATTCCCATGGCAGATGAATTCCAAACCGAAGATTTTTGTACTACACTCTTTGATGAGTTTCTATTTGCTGGCTTAACACGTGATAATGTTATACGTCATATGCTTAAGCTTTTGTGGTATGTTCACAGTAAATTACCAACAGGTAGATTGGCTACACTCACCAAGGCTATACAACCAACAGCGGGCCACAATGAGACAGTACATAAATTATATGAGTCACTACAAGATCGTATAGGCGCAACCATACATGAAGGTCCAATGCCAGAGCAGCAGGAAGTCGATTTTGACTCACCGCTTAAGAGTGTGCCCACTCCAGGACCAGCATATATGCAATAGACATAATTTTTAATCAAAACTCAATAAAAATGACGCTGATCAATAACGACGGCGGGCGTTGTTTCCTTATTTTTTGGATATAACTGTTATTTCCTTTTTAAAGGGGAAATAAAGACAAAAAAAAATAGCATCCTCGGGCCTTATTTCTTTTCTAAAGGAGAATAATGCCCGCGGACGTTATTTCCGCTTTTTATGACAATACTCCTACTGGCTCTGTTAACAATTATAACTTACTTTAACGCTTTCAGTAAAATGGGAACTTAAAATAAATCATGATGACATGAATATCGTCCTTGCCTTTGCAAAACCATCTATCGACCAACTGCAAAACCATCTATCTGACGGCATTTGAATTTTACAGGAGAGCAGAAACATTTATCTTACACTAATTTTCCTTTGGGAATTTTTTCATGATAGATTAAAGTTATATTTTTTTCTAAATCTTGTGATGAATATTCACATCACTAAGTGATACTAGCATCCCTAATCCGATGCTAAGCAGCTATGTACGTAAGCAAATCAATCATCATTTATACATGAACATACAAGGCAACAGAGAGATACTCACCATCAGCCGAAGTAGTAATCACATATACACACGCATATGGCTATGCGAGTGACTATAAACTACAAATATACATGTGATACATGTGCATATATGGCTGGTAACCAAGCATGAAGTTCGCGAAGTTACTAGACCTTAGGAGAAAGAGATAAACGAGGAAACCGGGAGTATAAAAACAACGCAAGCTGAGGCATGACTAAGCAGTTTGATTTAAACAGGCAATTAGTTGTGAAGTAAGAGTTATTGTGAAGTACTCTCAAAGTAGTCTAATAAAGACCATTTTGCATTATTGAATATTGGAGTTATTTATTCAACAGTTTAGCGATTCGAACGTTAGCAGAAGGTTTGGAATAAGCGGAGATCCCCTAAATTCGTTACAATATATTACAACATTCAGATCATATAAACTTAAAAATACTTCTGTTTTTTCCCCGTTATGCGCTTTATAAATGCAATTTTGAAGCTCAAATTCAATTTAACTGTTTGAAATTCATGATTTTTTTTGGATGGAGCTGGATGCACTGAGCTTAGGGCTATGAAATCTTAAGTTTGTCACATGGTGGTTTTGCAATTTGTCGATATTCAGATGGTCTCATCCCGTTGACGTGTTCCCTTATTGCGACAAGTTCGGCATGCATATTTTAGAGGGTTGTCTATCAAACCTATATACGTTTAGAAATATAATAACTATGTATTTAAGCCGGAATATTTAACACAAAAAGATTAACGTAACTTCGTATTCCCCAAAAGAATATGGGAAACATTTTGCAGAAAACTCATTTTTATGAGGAATTTTCTGCTAAAAATTAAACAGACAAAATTTATTATTGTTGTAATACAAGTAAATATTGGCAAATAGAGCTGTTGAAAAAGTGGGGTTATGTGTTGACATCACCTTTACTATTGCATTATGAAATAAATTAAAGAATGATTCTCTAAAACATAGAACATTTGACGTAAAACTGTTCAGCAGAAATTTTTTGAGGAGTATTGCCAGAACTGTTTCAGAAAAAAGGCGAGGTGGACAAATAACTGAGCTCTTTTTACACCATAACATTTTTGAATTCAAGTGTGCCGCGACATTGGCGAGCGGGATGAGAAGAGAGCGGAACAGTACAACAGCATCCGTACCGTCAAGTTGTTTTATTTTTTCTTGTTATATCTTCCTCTCTACTTGTATGGCATTTTTTGTTTCACACTTGCTTTCAAGAAAAATTCATAAAAGTAAACGCGAATAAAAAGCACAAAGAGAACGAAAACAAAGTTGAATTCAAGAATTGTGTAGTGTAAAACGGGCCCAAATAAAACATTTTAGGGCTGAAAAAAGCTAAAAAAGTTTAAGACAACTTTTCAACTTGATCATTTATTCATAAAATACATATCGTATTGTGACGAATGTTAGCAACGCTAGGGATGCTATCATCTCTAATCCAATACTAAGCAGTGACTTGTATGCACATCAACAAATCAATCATTCACCCTTATCGCGAGTTTTATTTTCACCCGAAAATATTCACAGTTTTTGTTCACCCTATCGCAGAGGGTGGCGAAACAATTTTTCATGTTCGAAAAAGATTTCACCTTATCGGCAACTCATTGTTCGGGCGAAATGAACAGCGGGGAAACCAAAGTTTGTTCACTTATATTTTACAGGCGAACGAGAGGAAAACAAAATGTAATTAATTTTTTGTTTTTAAATTTGATACTCTTATAATTATATGTACTTCTATTATTAGAAATAAATCAATAAATAATGCACAATCGGAAGCTGAGTGGAAAAAAGTGAAATTCCTGTATTGCTAAGTATGTAAATTCTATTTTTCCACAACGTATCAGTCGGCCAAGTTATCCATTGTGGACAAAGCAACGGTTCCAAATGTTGATCACCTCACTGAAACAAGATTACCTAAAACCCACTTCATGGTCCTTTCCAACGCTTTTTCCCTATGCGAAAAAAACGAAGACATTTACCCAACTTTACAATTGGTGGAACTCCAACTTTGTGCTTCAATGGTGGCAAGGAGTTGGTAAGAATAACTAGCCTGTAATATTGGCGAAAGCTAATTGAAAAAAATTAACTTGTTATTCAAAAGTGCTGAAAATAGTAATTTTTAGCTTACAGTGAATCATTTAGCTCCAAAGGGTTAGAACTGTCCCTTAATTGCCTCCGAATCGCTTTCACATATATATTTGCCTCGCGCTCAATCAATACCAACCTAAGTGCAATACTAAACATTATTTTATTAATTTTTTATTTATATTTTTGTTGTATTTTAAGGAAATATATGCTTGGTTACAAAATTTACACAGTTGTAAGTAAATTATTTGTTCACTGCCAATTCGCAATAAAGCATCAGCTGTTTCGAACTGAACTTTTGTTCGCCCGAAATTGCCGATAGGCGGAAAAAGTTCACCCGAACAAAAGAAGTGAAGGCGAACACTTTTCCGCGTGAACTTCGCGATAAGGGTGATTATGTCTTTACATATGTCCATACAAGCAGCGGAGAGCACAAACAGATGCATATATCTGAGATGCTCCCTGAGGTGGGCGATCATCGGTGGGAGTGAGTGATATACACGCGCATATGAGAAGCTATAACGTACATCTGTAGTTCTGTTATAGCTGGTAGCAAATTCTAGAAATAGAAACGCCTAGAAATACGTCAACGAGGAAACCAAAAAGTACAAAAGCAGTAGCAGCTGAGGCACGACGAATCAGTTTGTTTAAGCACGCTATCTGTCGAGAAGTAGTAGTGTTATTGTGAAGTACTTGAATAAAGGCCATTTTGCATTATTGAATAGTGGAGTTATTTATTCAACAGTTTAGTGATTCGAACGTTAGTAGAAGGTTGCAAATAAGAGGAATTTCAGTAAATTAGTCACAGTATAAACAATTCATACTTTTAGTAAAAACTAAAATTAATAGAAAATAAATAAATTTTATATATTGGTTTCCGATCGGTTTGATTGATTTTCATATATTTTTGGTAAGCTTTTCCGATCTATTCGGAAGTAGTGCAAATAAAACAATTTATTTCACCTTACAGCTCGACGTTTCGCCAAATTTCCTTGGCTTCTTCTGGAGCAATTCTGTATTTGTTAACAATAAAAACACAAAAACAACAACAACATTCATTTGAAATTATCACAATTACACATATTAACATTTGACATGTTAAACATGTTAAATCAATGTTAAATGTTAAAATGTGTAATTGTGATAATTTCAATTAATGTTGTTGTTGTTTTGTGTTTTTATTGAATACAGAATTGCTCCAGAAGAAGCCAAGGAAATTTGGCGAAACGTCGAGCTGTAAGGTGAAATAAATTGTTTTATTTGCACTACTTCCGAATAGATCGGAAAAGCTTACCAAAAATATATGAAAATAAATAAAACTGAAAAGGAGAAAAAGTTCTGCAATTTTCGCCAAATATTTATATTTTCCAAAAGTCGAAAATTAAAAAAAAGGTATTCTGAGTAGCTTTTCAAGTAACAAAAATTGACGTGAGCAGATTTTCAATAGTTCTGGAGTTCCTAAAACGAATAAAAAAGTTCTGAAAAACTTGATGTGGCAACTGTGTAGTACAGACAGGTTGATGGCAACCTTAGCCACAAAGGAACATAAAGGAAACAAAATAACGAGTGCGCTCATCGAACAAAATAACATATACACAAACACTTGTATATACATAAGTACATGATCAACTTTTAAAGCAAGCATTCTCATTCGTATAAATCGCTTTTCGCTGTCAAGTCGTAAACTCGAGTCGCAAATTTATCATTTAATTAATTTCATTTCATTTTAGTTAAGTTTAGTAATTATAGTTTTTTCATTAATGTAAATACAATTTAATTTAAATAAACGGGAATTATACAGCTGCTGAGCTAATTCGGTGTGTTCATCTATTTACCACACTGGTGACCCCGAATAAAAATTGGAGATAGTGAACTTAGCATCGAATATTAAATATCCATCAGCAGTGAGTGCGTACGCTTCCCAGCAAATAAAACGATTCCTCAAATCTCAAGCTACGAATTTGTGAAAAAGTTTGTAGTTTCACATTTGGAACACCTAAAAATTTGGTACAGCGCCAACTTAAGGCAAATATCACGCCACCAAAATACCGTTATAACGGGCAACAGTAGTCTTCTCACATATATACGGCAGCCAACAACATGGGCATCAAAGACAACAACAAAAGTGTACAAGAAGTCCCGACCGAAAACGGCGGCGCAGTCGGCGGCGCCAACGCAGATGGAGACAGCGAAAGACCACAAATCATTGCGATATTCGGCAAAATACCGTCCCCAAAGCTCAACTCAAAATATAACATCGAATCTTGGTTTATCAAAGTAGACGCATGGTTCGAGTTACATGGTTTTGGGGTACGCAAAGAAAAAGACAGCAATAATCGCTCACGCCGATGACTACATCCTCGATCAAGTATTCGATTTGGTTCGCAGCCCGCCAAATACCGCACCGTATACCACTCTTAAAAATGCGATTAAAGACAAATTTAGTGATTCAGCAATGGCTCGGCTTGACAAACTCACCGCAATACAACTGGGCGACGCTACACCCAGTCATTTATTAAGCCAGATGCAAAGAACCAACGCAACTAAGACGAGTCAGTCATACAACAATATTGGCTTAAACAGCTACCGGAATCCGCTCGAGCCGTTATTGCCGGTATGCTCCAAGTTCAGCCAAGCACACCGTTACACCAACTGGCCCTCACCGCAGATGCAGTACTGGATACACTAAGCCGCCACTCAACCACAACGCAACCAAAAGGATCCGCCATTAACGCTATCGAAGCTTCGACCAGCCAAGTGCAAGTACTCCAGAAACGCATTGAGAAACATGATACGATCCTGGAAGACATCAATAGTAAGCTAAACCGGCTCATGTTGCGAGATCGTAGCCGACAACGTGAACATTCGCAAAGCAACGCTAAACGTTCTACCACTCCGCATCGCACGACCAATGCACAACAAAATCCCACCTGTTGGTATCACCGTGAGTATAGCACACAATCACGCAAGTGTCGCAGTGCATGCGACTTCCCCGTCAAGAAAGCAGACTCTACAAAAAACTAAATACCGCCGAAACAGTAACGCTCGAATGTTCCGGCTGTGAAATACCGAGCAACAAATCACAGTGCGAAGTGAAGGTAAACATTTCAGAATTTACTAGATATAAACGTTTCTTTATAGAAGACAGGAGATCAACCCAATCATTCTTGATAGACACAGGAGCGAAAGTATCGGTCGTACCACCAACTCGAGCGTGTCGACTACGCAGATCCGAAAGTAACCCTCTTTACGCGCGAACGGAACTACTATCAAAACCTATGGCACAACGCGTCGAACACTCGATCTAGGCCTCCAACAAAAGTTATCGTGGAATTTTATCATAGCTGAAACGAAATACGCTATTATTGGCATGGATTTTCTTCATCATTACAATTTAATCATCGATGTAGCGAATTCTACGTTATTAAACAAAAGTTTGGCCTCCATCAGACATCGCTAGTATAACATCATCAAACATTACCGACGTACATAGAAAAATCGACGATATCCAAAATCTACTACGAGAATACTCTACTATCACGAATCCCCACGCATCGGCTCCTTCCGCTAGTCAGGTAGGAGTTACACATAGCATAGAAACCAGAGGATCACCAGTCCTTGCACGACCCAGACGTCTAACACCCGATAAACTGAAAGCCGCGAAAGAGGAATTCGAATATCTATCCCGGCTCGGAATATGTCGGAAGCTCATATGCTTCTCCGTTACACTTGGTAAAAAAATCGAATTGTGAGTGGCGACCGTGCGGGGACTACGCAGTTTTTCAAGGTTTGGACTTCGTATTCGTGTATATTGACGATGTGTGTGTCGCTTCCGAGCAGCACAAACAACACTTACGGCAGGTTTTCGAAAGGCTTCAACAGTCTCACCTCACAATTAATCTGGTCAAATGCAAGTTCGCGCAAAAACAGATTGAGTTCCTGGCACATGTAGTCAATATACAAGGTATAAAACCGTTGCCAGAGAAAGTTCAAGCAATTAGCAAGTTTCCTTTGCTTGAAGTTGCCAAAGATTTGCGTCCATTTCTAGCAATGATTAATTTCTATCGTCGTTTTTTGCCTAAAGCAGTGGATCATCAAATTCCTCTCGTTAAGTTAATCCCTGGAAATAGGAAAAACGATAAAACGCGTATCAAATGGACTGAGGAAACCATACATCATTTCGACGAATGTAAAAAGGCGCTCACAAACGCAGCACTGCTTGTTCACCCAGCACCAAACGCACAAATATCTCTCAATACAGATGGAAGCGACACAGCCGTCGGTGCAGTCCTACACCAAATCGTTGGAAATAAACTTCAACCTCTCGCGTTTTCAGCCTTAAACTCACCGAAGCACAAAAGAAATATAGTACCTACGATCGAGAGCTTCTGGCAATATATTTAGCCATCAAACACTTTCGTGCTAAGTTGGAGGGAAAACGCTTTGAAGTTCGTACGGATCACAAGCCGTTAATATATGCTTTCAAACAAAAGCACGATCGAGCTTCACGACAGCTGCGGCAACTAGACTATAAGTCAATTCACAACAAACATCATCCATGTTGCCGGCATCGAAAATACGACAGCAGATACGCTCTCACGCATCGCGATGGTAGAGACAGCAACCATCGACTATCAGCGAATCGCCGACGAACAGACCAGTTGCACAGAGTTACAAAAGCTCATCAACAACAACAATACATCTCTGCAGCTTAAAAAGCTTCGTATGCCAAATACAAATAGTACAATCTACTGTGACGTATCTACAGCAGAAGTTCGCCCGTTCATCCCACGCCGCCCTCGTAATGATGTAATCAACAAAATGCACCAGATTTCACACGGGGGTACGAGCGACAACAAAACTCATCAAAACACGCTTCGTGTGGCCAAATATGGGCAAAGACGTTTCGGAAGCAGTACAACGGTGCATTAGCTGCCAACAGTCAAAGATCGGCAAGCACCGCTTCAAAAATTTTCTCTACCTGAGTGCAGGTTCGAGCACATCAACATAGATCTCATTGGCCCACTACCGCCATCAAACGAATACCAATACTGCCTCACCATCATAGACAGATACACGCGATGGCCGGAAGCAGTCCTACTCAGATATAACCGCAGAAACGGTCGCCAAAGAACTTATTAACGTTTGGTTTTCACGCTTTGGCGTCCCTGCACGCATCACAACGGACAAGGTCGGCAGTTTGAATCCCAGTTATTCAACGAATTATCACGCATACTAGGTATAACTCACCTACGTACAACGGCATATCACCCCCAAGCCAATGGCATAATAGAACGCTGGCATCGCTCACTAAAAACGGCGATAACATGCCACCAGAGACAATACTGGATTAACTGTCTACCAATAGTTCTACTCGGATTGCGTACCGCGTTTAAACCCGACATTAATACAACATCTGCACAACTTGTCTACGGCAGCACATTACGTTTTCCGGGACAGTTCTTCATCGAAACACGAATGCCGATTCCACAATCCGACTTCGTGAAACAACTCACTAACGTCATGCAAGAGATACGCCCAGTACAAACATAAAATCATAGCAGTTCCAAGCAATTTGTTTCCGCAAAGCTCATAGACGCAACTCACGTTTTCGTGCGCAACGATAAAGTTCGCCCGGCATTCCAACCACCATACGATGGTCCATATCAGGTTGTATCTAAAAACCAAAAATATTTCACCATCAAAACGAATAAAAACAACGTCAACGTATCCATAGACCGACTGAAACCAGCTTTTATGGAAGTACAACAAATTGGTACTCAAACACCAACAACATCGACGCAACAAAGCTCATCCCAGATGCACTCATCATCACAGCTACCCGGTCAGCAGCCCCCATCTGAATCGACGGGCCGCCTCGGACGAAGAATAAGACTCCCCGTCCATTTCAGGACGTAAAGTCTGGGGGGAGCACTGTGGCAACTGTGTAGTACAGACAGGTTGATGGCAACCTTAGCCATAAAGGAATATAAAGGAAACAAAATAGCGAGTGCGCTCATCGAACAAAATAACACATACCCAAACACTTGTATATACATAAGTACATGATCAACTTTTACAGCAAGCATTCTCATTCGTATAAATCGCTTTTCGCTGTCAAGTCGTAAACTCGAGTCGCAAATTTATCATTTAATTAAATTCATTTCATCTTAGTTAAGTTTAGTAATTATAGTTTTTTCATTAATGTAAATATAATTTAATTTAAATAAACGGGAGTTATACAGCTGCTGAGCTAATTCGGTGTTTTCATCTATTTACCACACTTGATAATTGGGCGTTCTGGTTTTTGACATCCTTACAATCTTGGCCTGTAATCCTTCTCGAAAAACCAATTATTGGATAAAGATACCTGAAAATGTTGTATAGTGTTAAAAATTTTACAAGTAAAGTCACTGCTACAATATTGTTTTTTAACTTTAAATACGAAATGCGTCTAAACACTTCACCTCAAGCTTAAAGCCGTACATTTTAATGTGGTGTTTATTATAAATTTAACGGAACACCATGTGTTCTAAGCAGGTAGTATATATTGCTAATCTCATTATTTTACAAAGTTTATATCTTTATTATCGACGATTTGGTAAAGGTTGTGCAAAAACAGTTTCTACTAGCTTAGTATATTTTATTAACCTGTAATATATTCTATATATGCCAAATAATTAGACCACTATTTTGTGTCGTAGAGGATAACAATAAACTCCTCTCTAGACGAACGAAAATTACGCTCTACAAGTCGCTCATCTCGTACGGTGTCGACGACAGAAGATCAAATGGCTCTTCGTGTGTTCGAGATTCTCAGGAAGATTTATGGTCCTAACCGTGATGCCGATGGCGAGCATCTAAGTAGGTATAATGTGAGCTATATGAGCTTTAAGCAGATATGACGATAGTGCAGCGAATAAAAACTCAAAGGCATCGCTGTCTAAGACGAAGACGCAAGTTCATAGACCGTATAACCTACTATTTCAGAACTCATGACGGTTTCTTCTAATTTATTCATTTTCTATGTATAATAATTTAATATAAAATAACTTTTAAATATATTGTAATGAATTTAGGGAAACTCCGCTTATTTTACACCTTCTACTAACGTTCGTATCGCTAAACTGTTGAATCAATAACTCTAATATTCAATAATGCAAAAATGGTCTTTATTAGATTACTTTGAAAGTACTTCACAATAACACTTAACTTCACAACCAATAGCGTGCTTAAATCAAACTGATTACTGACTACTCAGCTTTCGCTGCTTTTATACTCTCTGTTGTCTCGTCCAACCATTTCTCCCAAAGTCTAGTAACTTCTCGAAACTCATGGTTGGTTACCAGCCACACATGAATATTTGTAGTTCATAGTCTCTCGCATAGCCATATGCGTGTGTATGTGTGAGTACTACTTCAGATGATGATTACATCTGTGTGTAAGTTATCTCTTCGTTGTCTTGTATGTATGTGGGTAAATGATGGTTAATGTGTTTATGTAGCTTGGTTTAATGTTTTTGTTGTTGTGCATTTACTTAGTAACAGCTTAGAGATGGTAATATTCGTCACAATATGCATTTCAAAAGTCTGAAAGACATCAAATTACATTCCGTTCTCCTTTCGCGTTTGACTTGGTTGGGCCAAAATCTAAAGTGGACCTAAGGGTGGCATCTGCACTCCATTCTGGCGAATTGGCGGAGTTGGGATGTGCACTGCTAGACTAGAAAAACTAGTTAGGGAAAGCTTTTGCACTCCCAACAGGAAGTGATGTAATGGTGTGACGCCACATAACGGGAAAATAAAATTAAAGTGAACTAACGGAAAAAGTTTAAGTGAACATAACGGAACAAAAACACATGGCTACACGCCACATATTGAAATAAAATAGAGAAAAGTCTCGTAATTGGTGATGGCGCTTTAATTCATTGAATGGGCCAAATAATTCGATTTATAATCGACCTCGCTAGCCACGGTGCGGGAGTTACTTAAACCTCAGAACAAATTTATATAATAAAATATTTTAAAATAAAATAAATTACGCTGAATAAAACAAAGTAATATAAAATAAAGAAATGGCAATTATTTTAACCCTAGAACACACACCCGGGTACAAATGTATCCAGTATCAACTTTGAAGTGTTGTAACTTTTGAACCGCTATACCTAGGATCTAGGAAGATTATTTAGTTTTGAGTTAAAATTCAAAATTTGAACCAGATCGGGCCATTGGTTCAGGAGCTACAACCTTCCAAACACGTTATATACGTAAACACACACCCGGGATACGTTTGTACCCCCAATAGTAAAAATCCTCATAATAATCAAAAAAAAACATTTTTTATATTATTTTTTTATTTGAAGAATAAAAAATATTAATTTCACACATTATATTATTGACTTTTATTATAAAAATGCATCTTATATCTAAGGAAAATCATGGCAAATAGAGCAATTTGTTGATGTGACCGAATGTACAAGACACATTGGCTTCTTACATTTGGCGCACAGCTTTCTGGTTTTTCTACGGCGTTTGCGTAACATAAATAACAAGATCCGGACACAGGTTTTGGCGTGCGCCCTGCGGCAGATGTTGATGCTGCTGTTGACACCATTGATTCCAGCGGTCGGTTGAAATATGCTTCAATAGCAATTTTAGTCGAAAAATGTCGCGTCACTTGGCTCTGGCTTCAATAATGGGCATACACAATGCTTCAGCCAAGCTGTGCAGGATCTGCTTACGCTTGTTGTTTGTTCTCCAAGGCAACATAGGGTTATTCAAATCGTAGACAATGTAGGCTGCAAGAGCTGTAATGTCCAACATGTTGAAGAACATCGCTAGTGGCCATCGTTTTGTTTGTCTTTTTGTTGGATATTCCGCAAACATTTGGTCCATTCGATCAACACCACCTTTGGTACGATTATAATATTCAATTATTTCAGGTTTCCCACTGTCAGCTATTTCAGCATCATTATGCATGGTCGAAAGCAAAATTACTGCTTTATTTTTTTTGGGAACATAAGAGCACATTGTCACATTATTCTTGAAGCCAAATGTGGTTGAACCAATTGTCCTGTTTTTGTTCTGCTTCATTTCTTGAGGAATATATGATTTGTTTTTGCGCAAAGTTCCAACGATCGTGAGTTTCCAGGTGAGAAGCAGTTCTGCAACTGGCAAAGTCGTAAAAAAATTGTCCATTGTAATGTTTCGGCCACTTCCTTGGTATTTGGTAGACAAATCCTTCACCACTCGTTCGCCTTGGTTCGTTTCCCTACCAGTTTCTGCTTGGCCAGTATATATTTGTCCATGCAGTGGATATGCATTTGTGGCATCGCAAATCCACCAAACCTTGACACCATATTTAGCAGGTTTTGACGGTATGTGCTGCGTAAACCGTGTGCGTCCACGGTAAGGAAATAATTGTTCATCAATCGTCAAGCATGAGCTGGGCTTGTAATGTGCAGCAAGATTATTGTTCATCATCGTCCACAACTATCTGATCGGTGCTGCTTTATCAGTTAGTAAGCGTCTTGCACGAGTGTTTTTATCGTCAAATCTTAGGAACCGCAATATCGAACAGAAACGGTTGACTCCCATTGTGGCGCGATATAAAGGATAGTTTTTGACGCTCCATAAATCTCGAACATGTTCTCCATTGCTATGGTTCATACCAGTCATAATAAGTATGCCAAAAAATGCATACAGCTCTGTTATTGACACAGGCGTCCATGACTTAGGAGTTGTGTTTGGATGCGCATTGTTGTAAGCATTATAAGTTTCTTTTGCTAATTTATTTGTGTGGCGCATAATTATATCAGCCATTTCAACGTTCATGAAACATTTGAATGTTTGCTCTATTGACAACATTTCAGTGCATCTGGCTGGTCCAGAACGTTCTCTTATAATATTTTGTCCGAGTACCTGACGCCTTACATTTGGTTCTTTCATCCACTCAGTACCATCACGTGCAACAAATTTTTCGCCACTAGCAGATAATTCATTATTTTCTTCTACTTATTCATCTTCTTCTTCATCGTCTTCTTCATCATCCTCATAGTCCGCATAATCAGGTAATACTTCTGCGGCACTTTGCGAAACTTCAGCATCGTCATCAGCAATTTCAATGTCATTGAATTGAATTTCTTCTTCATCTACTGAGTCAAAGTCATAGGGAGCGTCATCGTCACAAATTTCATCAAATAAAGATTGTATATATGATTCTCGCTGTTCCTCAGTTATTCTGCATAATAAAAAAAATTAGTATATGTTTACATTGTTGCTTATTTTACATTTTTTACCTTCTATATGCTGCTTTTGATAAATATTCGTTTCTTCTTGAAGTCATTTCGTATCCAGTTATTTAGTTTCAGTTATATTTATTTTCACTTATATTTTCACTTCTTACAATTTTGAGCGCCAAAACAATAATGAATATATCAACAGGCAGCATTTATAACAACACCTCGTGTGAAAACAACCCTTGCAGCTGCATATAAAATACAAAAACCAGTTATACCAGTGTATTTGCTACCTACGTACCCATACCTTGCGCGACCTTTTTGCACATATCTTTTGAACCAGGTAGAATATTTCAATGAAATAAAAACCAAAATGTGTATTCGTTGTTACTCTACAAGAATATTATTATAAATTATATTATTTTGTTTTGCATTTATCAGGACAACAACAAAAACAAAAATCCACTGTTGCATGTCCTGACTTTATTTGCCCATATCTCTGGAACCAGTAGGAATATTCGAATGAAACAAAAGACAAAATACTTGTTATATATTAAAATATACATTTAAAAAAAAATCAGAGAAATCGGTTGAATAAGCATTAAAAAAACCGCAAAATAAGGTCCCGGGTGTGTGTTTACGTGGTATTTTCTGGGTGTGTGTTCTAGGGTTAATATAATACAAAAGTGAACGATAAATTAAAAGTAAAATAAAAGAAGTAAGGAAGGCTAAGTTCGGGTGTAACCGAACATTACATACTCAACTGAGAGCTTTGGAGACAAAATAATGGAAAATCACCATGTAGGAAAATGAACCTAGGGTGACCTTGGAATGTGTTTGTATGACATGGGTATCAAATGGAAAGTATTAAAGAGTATTTTAAAAGGGAGTGGGCCTTAGTCCTATAGGTGGACGGCTTTTCGAGATATCGCCATAAATGTTGACCAGGCCCTACTCTGGAATTTGTTTGTACGATATGGGTATCAAATGAAATGTGTTAATGATAATTTTAAAAGGGAGTGGGCCTAAGTTCTATAGGTGGACGCCTTTTCGAGATATCGCCATAAAGGTGGACCAGGGATAACTCTAGAATTTATTTTGTACGATATGGGTATCAAATGAAAGGTATTAATGAGTATTTTAAAAGGGCGTGGGCCTAAGTTCTATAGGTGGACGCCTTTTCGAGATATCGCCATAAATGTTGACCAGGGGTGACTCTAGAATATGTTTGTACGATATAGGTATCAAATGAAAGGTGTTAATGAGTATTTTAAAAGGGCGTGGGGCTTAGTTCTATAGGTGGACGCCTTTTCGATATATCGCCATAAAGGTGGACCAGGGGTGACTAGAATGCGTTTGTACGATATGGGTATCAAATGAAAGGTGTTAATGAGTATTTTAAAAGAGCGTGGGGCTTAGTTCTATAGGTGGACGCCTTTTCGATATATCGCCATAAAGGTGGACCAGGGGTGACTCTAGAATGTGTTTGTACGATATGGGTATCAAATTAAAGGTAGTTGTATATGTAAAGGCGTTTTCGAGATATCCACCAAAATGTGGGCCAAGGTAACCCAGAACATCATCTGTCGGGTACCGCTAATTTATTTATATATGTAATACCACGAACAGTATTCCTGCCCAGATTCCAAGGGCTTTTGATTTCGCCCTGCATAACTTTTTCATTTTCTTCTACTTAATGTGGTAGGTGTCACACCCGTTTTACAAAGTTTTTTCTAAAGTTATATTTTGCGCCAATAAACCAATCCAATTATGTACCATGTTTCATCCCTTTTTTCATATTTGGTATAAAATTATGGTGTTTTTTTCATTTCTCGTAATATTCGATATTAAAAAAGTGGGCGTGGTCATAGTCGGATATTGGCCATTTTTTATACCAAGATAAAGTGAGTTCAAATAAGTACGTGAACTAAGTTTAGTAAAGATATAGCAATTTTTGCTCAAGTTATCGTGTTAACGGCCAGGCGGAAGGACCGACTGTGTATAAAAACTGGGCGTGGCTTCAACCGATTTCGCCCATTTTCACAGAGAACAGTTATCGTCATAGAAGCTATGCCCTTACCAAATTTCACAAGGATTGGTAAATTTTTGTTCGACTTATGGCATTAAAAGTATTCTAGACAAATTAAATGAAAAAGGCGGAGCCACGCCCATTTTGAAATTTTCTTTCATTTTTGTATATTGTTGCACTATATCATTACTTGAGTTGAATGTTGACATAATTTATTTATACACTGTAAAGATATAAAATTTTTTTGTTTAAATTTGAGTTAAACAAATTTTTTTTTAAGTGGGCGTGTTCTTCATCTGATTTTTCAAATTTTTTTTAGCACATATATAGTAATAGTAGTAACGTTCCTGCCAAATTTCATCATGATATCCTCAACGACTGCCAAATTACAGCTTGCAAAAATTTTAAATTACCTTCTTTTAAAAGTAGGCGGTGCCACGCCCATTGTCCAAAATTTCACTAATTTTCTATTCTGCGTTATAAGATCAACCCACCTACCACGTTTCATCGCTTAACCCGTCTTTGGTAATGAATTATCGCACTTTTTCGGTTTTCCGAAATTTTCGATATCGAAAAAGTGGGCGTGGTTATAGTCCGATTTCGTTCATTTCAAATAGCGATCTGACATGCGTGCCCAGGAACTTACATACCAAATTTCATTAAGATACCTCAAAGTTTACTCAAGTTATCGAGTTTACGGACGGACGGACATGGCTAAATGAATTTCTTTTTTCGCACAGATCATTTTGATATATACAAGTCTATATCTATCTCGATTAGCTTATGCCGTTACGGATTAACTTTATGCGAACAAAATTAATATACTCTGTGAGCTTTGCTCAGCTGAGTATAATAAAGTATATGCAAATAAAATAAAGAACGGAAGTGTATTTAATTAAAGAAAACAAACTTATTTTTCATTGCATTTATGTTTAATATATTAATTAACTATATTTTATTTTGCTCAGTTTTACGTTACTGGCTATATTTTGTTTTTTTTTCAACTTTTTTATATTTTTTGTGTTTTTATTTTCAGTTATGTGCATAATCTTCATGTACAGTTTTAATTTCCGATAGGGTAACTACGTTACGAGCCCACGGGCCTAGTATCTTTCTCAAAAAGAAAATAACGCCTGCCAAAATAAGGTTATAAAGCACGTGGGCATTATTTCACTGCATCAGTAAAAATAGTACATAAAAAAGACCTTAAAGTTTATGTGTTTATATTATTTTTAAAAATTATAGTTTTTTTTTACGTACATATAATAAAAAAGCATGCCATATTTGGTTGAAAGGCAATTTCAGTACGATATCGATTATGGCAGTTTCCGATATTTAATGACTTTTATTCTAATTAATTATTCTTCGTTACAGTGTCCGCATTTGTATTTGCGGAAGACATATCCACGTCCATGTCATCAGTATCTGTGCTAATTATATTTGAACAATAGTCGAATAATTCATGATATTCCATATACAAACGTTGCCATTTTATGTGCGTTTTAAGTATGTTCAGTACACTTGCCAATAACTGATGTTTGGGCACTGACTAAAAAAGATATAATAGACATTTACATCTGCTAAAAAGGATTGTATTAAATTTAATTGTATTTAAAGCTCACCAGTATTTTATGTGCTGCACTAACGTTACGTGGCGATGGACCAAGTAAATCATCTAATAGCAGTCGTAGACGTTGTTCTGTACCGCTCATGGCCAACTGGTATGCGTACATATTGTACCAGAATATCAATTCATCAGGCGAATTAATAGCTTCCGATAACATAATCTGATTTTCTATGAAGCTTAATTTGGCACTCGACTGCCAGTCGTGCATATTCCTGGGGAAAGAAACATTGTAAATTGAAAAATGGCATATAATAATAACATTGTGTGGCATCCTTGAGGTGATGCAATTTTTCTTGTAGATCTTAAAAATCTATGAATGACTGCATACACAATTTTTACCGCCCACCCCCAAACTCGTGAGTTACGGTTAAAAAAACCTGGTTTCCGTATCTTTGATTTCTTGCGAGTCTATAATTTTGTTAGTAATATGACAACCAGTTTTTGCAGTGGACCATCAAAACCTATAACACTCCCCAAAAACCTTCGGTAATTGTCTATATCGTTAAAACAATATCAACTACCCTGCAAAAATTGTTGGATTATGTGTTCCATTTTCTTCACGTTGGAGTACTCTAACAATACTCCTTTGCAATGCGTTTGCGGACCACCATCAGTCGATCATTGCTCGTTTTTTAACGACCGTGATCACGACACTATGACGATCGAAAAGAGTTGCCAAAAGTAAAATATTGCATACAAATAACTGATAATAAAATTTTACTATGGCAACTCTGATAAAATGCAACCGCGCACTGGTTTTATGTATACCCTGCAAAAAATTTTCGGATTACGTGTTCCATTTTTTTCATGTTGGAGTACTCTAACAATAGGGGGACCCATGTAACCGTATGAATGCCTTATAAAGTGTGTAAACGTATAAATTTATCTAGTGCGTAAACGAGCTGTCAAATTTTGTATGAAAAATCATTTACACAATTTGTATAAATTTACGCGCACATTTCATTGGGTAAACTCAAAGCAATGCAACCTTGCAGACATTACAGCAGGCATTTTCATCAGAAATCTCCAATATCAGCAAGTAAAGGCGTTTTAGTTTTGATTTTTCACTTGATCTTGGCATTTTTTAATTTGTACACAATCAAAAAAATTTTGTTTGGCAATAATACAGCTGATAAACAATCAAGTTTATCAAGAGTATTACTAGGTGCGTTCATATAACAGCGTGTGTAAATGGATATAATTTTACACCTTATAAGTTTATATGCTTTCATGAGTCCCCCTATTATCCTTTGCAATGCTTTTGCGGACCACCATCAGCCGATCATTGCTCGTGTTTTAACGACCGTGATCACGACACGATGACGATCGAACAGAGTTGCCAAAAGCAAAATATTGCATACAAATAACTGATAATAAAATTTTACTATGGCAATTCTGATGAAATGCAACCGCGCAACTGGTTTTATGTATACCCTGCAAAAATTGTTGGATCACGTGTTCCATTTTTTTCATGTTGGAGTACTCTAACAATATTCCTTTGCAATGCTTTTGCGGACCACCATCAGCCGATCATAGCTCCTGTTTTAACGACCGTGATCACGACACGATGACGATCGAACAGAGTTGCCAAAAGTAAAATATTGCATACAAATAACTGATAATAAAATTTTACTATGGCAACTCTGATGAAATGCAACCGCGCAACTGGTTTTATGTATACATACTATAATAGGTGTATTTTTTTTCAAGCGAGCTTGAAGAAAACGCTTCAACTAGCTAAACAGTTTCATTATGCCAAAACCATACATATGGTGGAGGTTTATCAGCTAATTGTTACTTTTTTTCGCTGCTACGACATTTCTACTTCTAGCGCAGTATGTTTTTGACACTCAACCAGAGAATTACAAAAACAAAATACATGAAATGCGTGTGTTTGTATGTATGTCACCCTGCCGCCACGCTGTTATTTTGTTATTTTTGTTTATCTGCACATTCGTATGTTCATTTCATTCACTCGTTCAATAGTGCCCTATTTTTGAATATGCAACACAATACAACACCATCAATCAGGTCGACAATTACCTAAGCGGTTTCAACTGAAAGCGCTTCGCCAACTCAACTCGATTACTTTTTATTGTTGCTTTCCATGCAATTCGGTGAGCTAGCTAGTGTTTTAATTGTACTAGTTAGCAACGAAATACAGCTAGTATAGAGAAATATTCAAAGGGGAATTGTGTCGGAAAGAATTATCGGAGTGAATTTAATATATACATACATGTAAAAGAAGAGGGGCAATAAAACTTTTATATTTTATACTACGAATATTCTTATGTTATTTAGCATTTGCGTGAATAAAGAAACTAATATGAATTTTATATAAATTTTATGTTTTATTTTGGGTGACTTCTTTAGCGATGGTTTTAAAAGTACTCTTTTTTAGTATTCCAAGGAGTAATGTTTTGAGAGCAGTTCCGCAAGTAATCTCTTGTCGGTACTCCATGGAGTAATATTTCAGGAGCAGTTTAGAGAGCACTGTTCCGCAGATACTCCATAGAGTAGTTTTTCTGGAGTACTTTGGCATATGATCCTCTGTGGGTGCTCCATGGAGTACTACAGTGAAATTACTTTGGAAAGTACTCTCACGTATGTACTCTATGGAATACTCACAAACAAAGCGAGAGTGGGATCACCTACTCCTCTCCTAGGACATCGCAATGTTAATTGGAGCATATTTTTTGTATGAATACAGATTAGGTTTGGAGCACTCCTATACTCCTAAAGGAGTATTCCTTACACTATTTATGGAGTACTCGCGTTTTTTGAAGGTACATACTATAGTATAGAGAAATATTAGTTTATTCACGCAAATGCTAAATAACATAAGAATATTCGTAGTATAAAATATAAAAGTTGTATTTCCCCTCTTCATTTACTTTCATTGTAAATTAAATTCACTCCGATAATTCTTTCCGACGCAATTCCTCTTTAGTACTTTGGCATATGATATGATCCTCTGTGTGTGCTCCATGGAGTACTACAGTGAAATTACTTTGGAAAGTACTCTCACGTATGTACTCTATGGAATAGTCACAAACAAAGTGAGAGTGGAATCACCTACTCCTCTCCTAGGACATCGCAATGTTAATTGGAGCAAATTTTTTGTATGAATACAGATTAGTTTTGGAACACTCCTATACTCCTAAAGGAGTATTCCTTACACTATTTATGGAGTACTCGCGTTTCTGAAGGGTATAGAAGATTTAACAATGAGCTACACGCACGTTATGCAGACATCCACACAGTGCAGCGAATTAAAATAGCTAATACGCTACCCTGCAAACATCGACTACCGAAACTACTAATACAGTGATACAAATTTCAATAACACTAACACCAATAAACTGAAAGTAAATAAGCATTTGGTAAAATTCCAATAGCCCTCCTTCATAATTACCAATTTTAGAAAGTGTATCGGTATTCGGTAATTTTTGAGTAATTTCCACGTATAATATCCGATTTAAACTGTAATTACTGCCTCGAAAGTAGAATTCTGGTATTTATCCCTTATTAATACTATATTTGATTTGGAGTATGTTTTCAAGTATTTTCTTAGTAAATTCCCAGTATCTTCGTAATTTAAAACTTAATTTTTCCTGAAACTGTTGAAAATATACATACATAAGTAGGCTTAATGGATTGGATCAAATGGTCTTTCAAATTTGTTCAATAAATAAACAATTTTGGTCGATAAACATACATCAATGTAAACCAATGGTCCGTATTGTCTACGTGAACTTCATTTCAGGAAACAGGTAACAGGTATTTATAAGATGCATTAGATCACCTTCTAACAGAACCTTTTTTGAACTCTTATTGGACTAGTAATTATGGTTTATCGTTTCTTTAACAAGCAATCCACAAGTTATTAGATACCTTTTGATATTAATTAAATTTAGACCTACGTTTGTAAACTAAAACAGAAATATAAATAAAATCTGCATAAGTTAATTAAGGCATTTAACTTAGAAAAAGATTTCCAGACCAATACGTTACTGGAAAGGAAAATGCCAATAGTCTATGGGAATTTAAAGGGTATTTCATATATAATTTTCAGGGAAAATGCCAATATCTTTCTTTATATTTTAAGGAAAACTCACCCAAAAGCTACTGATTAATTATTTGAAACATACTTGTAAATTTCCAGAATCTGAAACCAAATTAAGGTATGTTACAAGCAACTACCTCGGAAAATTAAGGGATATTATCATGTAGGCTGGCAAAAGCCTACCTCTTAATGTTCAGGTATTGTTTTGGTATAATACCCGAAAATTTCAAAAAAAAACTACTGGTATATTCCAGTTTTTGTATTTCCTATTGTACTTAAATAAATTCACATGTACATGAAGTATATAGGGTAATTTTATCCCGAGGCCATTTCTGTCTAACTGAAGAACTACTGCCCTTCAAAAAACGCGAGTACTCCATAAATAATGTACTTTCACTGTAGTACTCCATGGAGCACCTACAGAGGATCATATGCCAAAGTACTAAAGAGGAATTGTTTCGGAAAGAATTATCGGAGAGAATTTAATTTAAAATGAAAGTAAATGAAGAGGGGCAATACAACTTTTATATTTTTTACTACGAATATTCTTATGTTATTTAGCATTTGCGTGAATAAAGAAACTAATATTTCTCTATACTATAGTATGAATACATAAAACCAGTGCGCGGTTGCAATATTTTACTTTTGGCAACTCTGTTCGATCGTCATCGTGTCGTGATCACGGTCGTTAAAAAACGAGCAATGATCGGCTGATGGTGGTACGCAAACGCATTGCAAAGGAGTATTGTTAGAGTACTCCAACATGAAGAAAATGGAACACGTAATCTAACAATTTTTGCAGGGTGGTAAATTATCTGATAATTACCGAATAAATACCAGTAGTATGTTTGCAGAGGGGTAAGCGTGTTATGGAAATTGAAAAATAGGTTCCTCTGAGAGCAATTTTCGAGCTCTCTTATTCATTAAAAATACAAACAGTTTATAACTCAAATTTCAATACAAAACTCCAATAATAAGAGCTTTATAAAACTACTTATTATTCTTATGAATAAGGGGGAAGCAGTAAGGGATATTTTTCACTTATCTAAAAGGATATTGAAGGTTTACTTGTCAAATTATTGGTAAAGTTACATTGTAGGCACTCCCTCGATTGGAGGGGTACCGTTGGTACTTTCTGATAGGGTTAAATATTTGGGGATTGTTTTGGACAAGAAACTGTCCTGGAGACCCAATGTGGAAGATCGGGCCAGGAAGGCCGACATTGCCTTGTACTGCTGCAGAGGAGCTATCGGAAAGCGATGGGGACTCTCGCCAAGAATAGTACACTGGCTTTATGAGATGGTGGTCAAACCGATTCTGCTATATGGGGTGCTGGTCTGGTGGAAAGCACTGGACACGGCGAGCACCTCCAAAATGTTAGTGTCAGTGCAACGGACGGCGCTGATCGGTATCAGTGGCGCTCTCAGAACAACGCCTACCTTGGCACTGAACGTCATGCTGAACATATACCCAGTAGATATTGCGGGAAAGGCGGCCGCGGCAAGGTCGTTGGTCAGGCTTCGTGATATGGGATATAGACTTTCTGACCGCGGACACTCTAGCCTTCTTACCAGTTTCGACTTCATCCCGGACAGAACGGACTACTGTATGCCGATAACAGCTCCCTATACAACCTTCACCCCAGTTATTCCAGAGAGAGAGGATTGGGGAAGAGGAATTATCTGGGGCATGGGGACCGGTTAACTTGTTCACGGATGGGTCAAAGCTGGATGGAAAGGTTGGTGGGGGGGTCTTTTGTCAAGAGCTAAATTTAAGCCGCAAGTTTAAGTTGGCTGATCACTGCAGTGTATTCCAAGCGGAAATTGCTGCGATTAAGGATGCGGTGGATGGAATGCTATCCAGTGCTACCACGGTTAGGGAATTTAACATCTACTCTGATAGCCAATCGGCTATCAAGGCCTTGAGCTCAACTACAGTGCGATCGAGGGTGGTCTGGGAGTGCCTGACCTCGCTTGCGATTGCATCGAATTATTTTTCAATTAAGATTATCTGGGTCCCGGGCCATAGTGATATCCCGGGTAACTGTCAAGCGGATCTCTTAGCCCACATCGGTACAACTGAACCGGATGAAGATGGCTGTAGGGACTTCGGGATCCCGCTGGCCACCTGTGGAATGCTCCTCCATAGCTGGGCCTCGAATCAGCTCAGCAAACGTTGGGCGGATACCACGTCTTGCAGGGTAGCAAGATCTTTCTGGCCGAAAGTGGATGGCAGGAGGTCTGCTGAAATAATTGGGTTCACTAAGGCTCACCTATCAATGGTCATTGGGGTTTTGACAGGGCACTGTCCCATGGGTATCCATGCGGTACGTCTCAATATACTGGAAACTCCATCCTGCTGCAGCTGTATGGAGGATGATGAGGTGGAATCACCAAATCACTTTATGCTTGATTGTCCAGCTTTTGCCAGAATTAGGCGAAAGTACTTCGGTCGCGACTCACTTGGATCTCCCGAGGATATATCCAAAGTTGAGATCGGTATCATTCGGAGCTTTATCGTTGCTACCCAACGATTCTCTAAGTAGCTGGATCTAGGTCACCGTTATTTTTGGTGTATGTGGTATCACAACGGACCTTCGTGTTGTCCAAGTGAGCTATCCTTATCAGGGCAGCTACCACCTAACCTATCCTATCCTACATTGTAGGCAGAATAATGGCGTTTTCTTTTCTGAAAATATTGTCACCCTGCTGGTGTTCTTCTAAGATCTCTCGCAGAATTAGAAAATAGATACATTGCCCACATATTCAGCATATTTGCAGAGTTAATATTTATCATAGGACGCAGATATCAAGGCAGTCGGTTCTATGTACCGGAGCGACTCGGGATTTTTCCCGACCAGGGACTGTCATTTCAGTGTAACCCCACTGCTGCAACAACAACATCAACATTGGTGCGGATGCAGTTCAGTTTGTGTCACAATTGTATCGAAGCGGAAATACACATTTTTATGTCTCAAGAACGGCCGCCGTGGTAGCTGCAAAGTAGCATTAAAAATTTAGAAAAAAGTGTTTTCAATTAGAATAAAGCTTTACTAAGCGGGATCACCGCTCGGAAGTGATTTGGCAAACACTCCGAGTGTATTTATGCCATGAAAACTTCTCAGTGAAAACTCATCTACCTTGCAGATGCTGTTCGGAGTCAGCGTAAAACATGTAGGTTCCGTTCCGTACAATGGTGAGTAAATTAAAAGGAGCACGGGGCCGATTCGTGATCCAATGCCGTTTTTTTAAAACCAATACCTCCGAAATGGTGCATCGGATTAATTAAATATGTGAACTAGGGATAACGCGTACTCACTGGATCCATAATATATTATTATTTTTTGAAATAGTTGAATAGCCTAATTTGTATCGCTTGAGTGAAAATATTTTTCCATCCGTGATCGTATTGTAACGAATTTTGTGAAATTCCGCTTATTTGTAACCTTCTGCTAACGTTCGAATCGCTAAACTGTTGAATAAATCACTCCAATATTTAGTATTGCAAACTGGTCATTATTTAGAATACTTTGGGAGTAGTACTTCTCAATTATACTTCGCAACCAATATAGTTTAAATCAAAACTGATTCGTCATTCCTCAGCTTGCGCTGCTTTTATACTCTCTGTTGCCTTGTCCGTATACTTCTCCTAAAATCTAGTTGTTTCGAGAACAGTTGCATGTCATGCAGCCATATACATGTATATCTGTAGTCCACGCCTCTCCCATAGCCATATGCGTGTGTATGTGTGAGTAACTACTACGGCTGATGACTGCATCTGTGTGTGTGAGGTATCTCTTCGTTGCCTTGTAAATAAGTGTGGCTGCTTAATTGTTGTTGTGCGTTTATTAGTAGCAGCTTAGTGATGCTAATATTCGTCCCAGTATGTTACGATTCCATAGCTAACCTACACGAGTCGAGTTCTGTTAAAAATATGAATTTACTGCAAAAAAAATTACAAGAGACCCTGGCGAAGCTAAGCTCCTTGCGGAAGGGAGGGCGGGTGACGTAGAAGGTACGGCGTGGTCATATCACATCATTCCCGAGATAGTTGGGCTTTGACAAAGACAGAAAATTTTCTAAATGTAAATACTTACATATCCACTGATGTGCTTTTAGCAGCAAATGTATTAGTTGCCGCCTGCGTGGAAATTAATGGATAGGACACATAATTTTTTTGGAAATCCTTAGGTATAGTCGTTTGGACGCCATGCCGTATTATGGGATCCTTTGTATTAAGTGCAAGCCATGATTGCAATTGCGAAGAATATGAATACGCATTACCATTAGCAAACAATATCATAGGTACACCATCTTCGGTAATATTAAATTGTACAACTGTGCCAAGCTTTGAACCAATTTCATTATATGTAGCAGCCAAAAATATGCGCCTTTCTGCAATATGCCAAATACGAACAGTGCCACAGTCTGATACAACACCAACCAACCGGCTACTAGGACACTGAAGACATACCAAAAAAATATAAAAAAGCATATAAATTCTTGATAAAAAAAAATAATAGTGACAATTATCATAAGTTCATTTAAATACTCACAAAAGCACATTGTACTGCAGCTGTACTTATACTTATAACGGGCAGTGTAGCTACACCAGTTTTCATATCCATCAATCGCAATGTGCCATCCAAACTACATAACATAACATATTTATAGCAAAAGTTCAAATTTACAATTGGTGAACCTAATACGAAAATCTAATTTAGTACCTTTTTTACACATTATTCAAATTACTTACCTACTAAAATTTCCCATAATTTCTCGATTTGAGCTGGTCTTAGCATATTATAACCGGTTACCTTTGCCAGAAAACCACTGCCCGTACTTAAATATCCATTATGAACATGAACCCGATGATCTAAAGCGGTTTTTTGAAATTCACATTTTGTATTATGATTAATAACTAATTTGGGGCCAGTTGTTGACGCTTGATATGGTTTAAAAGACGCATTTGTTGTTGTTGTAGTTTTTGTGGTTGGTGCTGTCGTAGCATTTGTACTTGACTTTGTAGCAACAATAAGCGGAAATGTTCGCACAGAACTATTATCAGCTTTTTGTGGGTGTAATTTTGCAGCTGAAATTGTCGTTTTGACTAATCTGGCGTCCAGGCAGCTGTAAATATTCAATATGCACAATAAATTATACATGTGTACTGCGGTATTCGACGGACGCTTCACGTTGTAGATCGATTCGCAGCAAAAAGTTGCGGATTTGAGTTTTAAACTAAATTGTATGATATTATTTTTTTTGCTCTTATTTGAACTAAAGATTTATTTAAATTAATCAAGAAAAAACCAATCTGCTTTTTTAATTATTATGAAACTGAAATCCGCAACTATTTTGTCGCGAATTCATCCGCACTCCTCACGGAAAACATCCGACCTGAAGCGATATCGAAAATGGCAGTATCGAATTTCGTTAATTCTCTCTTAAATTTCGATATTTTAAGAAAAAACTTCCCAGCATTTTATAACTGAAACTATGCAAACCAGACTCAAAAACGACAGCTGTTTCGATTATACCTTGTAAATATCTTCAAAGGCCTTTTCTCCCGGGGAGTGGGATTTGAACCCGCACTCCTACGATGGTTGAATTGTTATAAACGCATACATGCATTGCCTTAGGGCATGACGTGGCTGAATACGTTTGTAATGCCTAGTATGAAATAAATTTAAAAAAAAATTACTTCAAATAAATGATTATATACATTTAAAAGCAATTCATACAAACTCAAAAGCGTTTCCGAAAAATATTCGAAAATTCATATTTTCTTTCATACAAAGGGCGCATGGTTCTACTTCTTATATGGGGAAACCACCCTTTGAAAAAAGTTGCAATCTTCGAGTATGCCGCATAACATACTTTGACTTTTTTAGTTATACACTATGAAAGTCTTACAATTTTATTACATTCCAAAAACTTGTTAATTTCACGAATGACAACTATCAATTAGTTTAATTAAATGTCAACTTATTTCCCTAAGCGCCATGTGTTGTTAAGTAGTTAAATGGTTAGATTTCGTTTTCAAATTCAACATATGGCTATAGTGTTCAACGCTAGCAAATTACCATAGTGACATATCTTTTTGCTATGGTGAGCAATCTTTCTAATAGTAATCTGTGAGAAATTGCAATTATTCATTTCATATTTGCCAAAAATATGCATTTAAATATATTTTGCTAGAATTTGCCACGGTGCCTTGATATTGCATTTCAATTTTATTAGCGTGTGTGAAATTAAGAAAACTAAGTCGAATCATGTGTAAGATTTTTTTACGAAGATTTTTAATTTTAATGTTCTCCTTTAAAGCTTTAATAGAATATGAGTAAGTAGAGTACTATTTCGTCTAACTACCCCAATCCTAAATGGCAACCCTATTCAAAAATGTCCCTATTGTAATTCGGAGTGAAATACCTTTCGTTTGATACCCATATCGGCATGTCTCATGCAATTTTTTTTAATTTCGAATAGGTGGCAACCTTGTGAAACATTCTGAGTGGCAACACCTACATGAAAGTCTTAGTAGGTGATACATTATCTCTGTGCCAAATTTCAATCGGTTGAGCCGTTCCCGAGATCGTTCGCTATACAACATACAAATATACACGAATTGCTATAATATATAAGATAAGATACTCACAAGAAAACTAAAAAAAGTTCGTTTTTGCGATTGGTTTGCATAGTTTCAGTTACAAAATTCATAGAAGTTTTTTCTTAAATTATCGAAAATAAAAAAAGGAAATTAAATGACAAAATTTGATAAATGGAAATGCGTTTCTAAAGTTCTCAAAATCACATAAATTTTTTTTTAATCCGAAAAATATCGAATCGAGTTACATAATAAGGGCCCTGAATCATTGAAAAATAGATTTTCAAATGCAAAAAATAATGGAAATAAAAAATTTTCATAAAAATTAATAAACCTTGTTAAAAATGTTTTCATACATTGAGAAGTGTTGAGCAATTTCATAAGAATAGCTTTAATCAGAATACGTTAGTGTTGACGAAAAATTTTTCGAATTTTTTTATGAAAAAATCACGTCAGTATAATCATTTGAACGAAGCCTTTTCAACAAATAGGCAATTAGAATTGCGTGAAAACTGCGAAGAATTCCGAAAAGAATCACATTTCTGATTGTTCCAATTGTTATAAAAAAGTATTCCTTCTAACGTGAAAATCCTACATCTGGCACCAGCTGATTGCTTTGGGAAAATTTTGGTTACGTCATTTCGATAAAACCGTTTAAAGTTTTCGAGCACGACTCCATCCGCTGGGAAGCGCAATGCTTCAAGTGCGCCATTATATTAATTTTTTATTTATCTTAAAATTAGTAACTATAAAATTTGTATAACTACTTATAAAAATTGCTGCTCAGTGTTGTCACTATTTTCGTAAACATATGTATATATGCGGAGTTCCAATCCAAAACGCAATAAATGACTCATAACAAGTTCCTAGCAGTGTTGCCATAACTTTTTCAAAAAAAGGTCAGCTGGAAAAAAAAGCTATATAAAAATATTTAAGGCTAAAAAACTAAAAATTTAAGCCAACCTTTCAAGCGTTCTGTTCATTTTTTTTGGTTTAACGAAGACTATTGAAATCAATGTTTCGAACACAAACGACTGCAAACTTTGGCCCACATTTTAAAAATTTTATTCAGGGTACTTGTAAAACTGAAATTATGAAGATGCGCCGAGGATTATACGATTTTCACCCATGGGTTACGCAACCACATCCACTTAGCTTATGATTTCGAGGGTGGCATCCGAATAGTTACTCCCTAACATTTCAAGGTGTTCCTTGAAAAGTGACATCGACGAAGATATGAGTTCGAAGTAGCAGCCCTATAGGTCCTGTGTTGGCACACGGTGTGAGCACCAGGAGGCGCGGGAGCAACTGGTGGTCGGAATTGCTACTGTTCGAACTTCGGAAATTGTAGCTCTTAAAAACATCCAAAAAAAACTGTAGGCGCGATCAACAGTTGATGTTAGTCGCTAAAACTGTGCCACGCTTAGCGCTCGACTAGCTACTCTGATCGAAACTCGCACAAGGGGGATTGTTAAATCCCATCCATATCTCGAAAAGAAAAATAAAGTTGCCCGTATTGCGTTTTAGTTTGAAACTCCCCCTATAAAATAATTTAACAAAGACGTACATTTCTTGTGCCTCAGTTATCATTGGTTTCGCTAATGTATTTGTGTCTGATTCACTGACATCGGCGGTTGGCACGCTTGGTGCTGGCGCATTTGTTGCTGTTGTGTTCGAACTCAAAGGAGTTACGAGTTGCGAATGCGACACATTGTCATCTGGCGTAGTTTTTGACTCACTAAAAATACATAAACAGATTTCATTGGTATTAATATGATATTAGCTGGTTTTTTTACATCTATATACGTTTACGCTTAAACTTTATATGGACTGCTAAGCGTTAAACTTTATCTACTCTTCTCAAATTGCTGCCCATAAAATTAGTACTCCTAAATTTCAATACGCATTATACACAGATGCAACTGAAATGTGTCTATGTTTCACCTCTACACTAATTATATGTACATCCCTGCTAGACAGAGCTGACGGAAACTCCAACACATTCACAGATACACTCGCATACATTTTTCCTTTTATTCGTATGGAAAACCATGGTATGTATGTGTATGCATACACGTATACAGAATGTTTAGATCAGGTTTGTCATATCGCATCTAACAACCTGATAGAAACTTTGCTTTACGCCCTGATGTAAATTTCCATCAGCCATATCTGACAACTGATGCCTCAAATGACTGACAGCTGTCTAGCAGGGATATCACCTCTACAAATGGTGTGTGTCCACTAGTCTCCGCTTTTCGGTACAACATGTTCTGTAGCTAGTTGCCGCTAGATGGGACTCCTAAGCATTATCTAAGTGAGAATAAGCGTTTTTTACGCGCAGACGTAGACGTATATACGTGTTAAAAAAATATGGCTATTATTAGCATATATTGTATAAAGTACACATATATTTACAATAAAATTGAAACAAGACAAGTAGTGAAAGGGGGATACGTATGAAGGGAAACAGGAACACTACGATTGCGGGATAAATAGGTAGCGAGGGAAGGAAAAGAGGGAGAGAGAGCAATAAATAATAGATAAAGAGCGAGAGAGATAGATATATGTATATTAGAGCGGGTCAAACTTATTGTTGAAAAGGCACATCCAGTTTCTAATCTATGGGTCATACTGAGTAATATTGTCCATGGAACCATAGGTCTGAAATAAATTTCGAGCCTCCCTAATTTTGTTAGAAATTTTTTATCCCAATCCGAATCCGAATTTGATATTTATTTGCATGTATTTTATTTGTGAGAGCCGCTATTCGGATTGGGATATACAATTTTCTAACAAAATTAGAGAGGCTCAAAATTCATTTCAGACCTATGGTCCCATGGACAATATTACTCAGTATGACCCATAGATTCAGAAACTGGATGTGCACCTGAAGTTTTTTTCCCCATTTTTCCCCATACAATTTGACCCGCCCTAATGTATATAATTAAAAGATATAATTAGATAGATTTATAGAGATATGGAGAGTAATAAACAAGTAGAGAACAGAGAGATAGAGATATCGAGCATTGTGAATCAAACGAAGTGTGATATCTTCTGCATAGACGTCAAAATTCCAAAGTGATTGGATGACGTGATTTGTAATTGACTATCGCTGTCTCATTCTGTATCTCTTTCTATCACCCGCTGAAGATAGGCGGCCCTATGCTCCGCCATATTGAATACCCCGTCAAAACACTAAAGAGTAGCCATATTGAACATGCTGTCATGTCAGGCAGTTGACAGATAAGATATCACACTTACTTTCATTCACAATGATATCGAGAGTAGTAGCCACATAGAAAGAGAGAAATGGAGGGTGAAAGAGGAAAGTAGAGAGGAAAAGCGATAGAAGCTAATACAGTAAAGGTCTAGTTATATTTGCAGCAGATGCCAAAACAGTATATAGTTTACATAGCAAACGTATCCCGTCGCTAACAAGAGCAAACATACGTACACTTTAGCATGTGCAAATGTGCAGACCCCTGTTATAAAATAAACAAAACCACAAGCAATTAATGTGTGCTACTCTGAGAATGAAGCTCGTTTTTCTACTCTTTGCATATACAATGTCAACAGAACGAAGAATGAGAGTCACGCACATGGCTCATACATAGATTCCAAAACTCGACAGACTACCGCGCAATGCACTGCACTGCTTACCCTAATCAATTGCACGCAAATCTCATAGAAGAGATGTTGTTTGCGAGAACAATGTTGTTGAGAGAGGGAAAAAATGAGAGAACGAAAATATAATGACGTAAAAATAGAGTGATATATAGGAACAACATCGGCGCAGAGGTGTGGTGGTAGCGTGCTCCGCCTACAACACCAAAGGTCCTGGGCTTAAGTCTCGGGGCAAAGTAGCATCAAAAATTTTGAAAAATCGTGTTTTCATTTAGAAAAACTCCAAGTGTGTTTCTGCCATGAAAAACTTCTCGAAGTATTTATTTATTTATCTAATCATACCTCAAATCGTTTTTACTAGCTTTTAGGTTATTTTTCTTTGCATCTACATTTCATTACTCCCTTTTTAATTAAATACAGCTGTCGACGCCGCATCAACATTGGGGCGAATATTAGTAGTTAGAGAATATTTCACATACATGCAGTGAGCAGCTAAGAGCGAATATGACATTACTCACGCACATCCACTCCAGATTCCGTTACATACATACATGGATACATAGATAGATACAGGCCAAGCTAATAAAAGCGTGTTAAAAAGGGCTCCAGTATGCTCTTTCGTAGATGTGCCATGCATCCACTTCTATCATTAATAAAGGAATGCGTTTTTCGCATTATGTGCAAGGTTTGAAATCTATGGTCATTTGGGGTGGTCATAAGTTCAATTGACCTTATGTCACCCCACCATCACATTATTGCATTGTCATCGAGCCTTGATACGTGTGCAAAGTTTCAATCAAACTTATGGCCATTCAAAGTGGTAATAAGGCCAATTGACCTTATGGCCGTTGACCTTATGTCACCACACCATCACATTAATGCATTGTCATCGAGCCTTGATATGTGTGCAAAGTTTCAATCAAACTTATGGCCATTCAAAGTGGTAATAAGGCCAATTGACCTTATGGCCGTTGACCTTATGTCACCACACCATCACATTAATGCATTGTCATCGAGCCTTGATATGTGTGCAAGTTTCAATCAAACTTATGGCCATTCATAGTGGGTTAATAAGGCCAATTGACCTTTTTGGCCGTCACCACACATCACATTAATGCATTGTCAACCGGTCCTTGATACGTATGCAAAGTTTCAAATTAATCAGACTTCTAGAAACCGGTGAAAATTAAGCTCAAAGATTCCGTTACATACAGGCCAAGATAATAAAAGCGTGTTAAAATGCTTACGATTTATCCCGTATTGACCGTGGAATGCTCCCAAGCGAAGCACTGGGAGAAGCATTCTAGGTATTCTCTGGTCAAAGAAAGCGAGAGGGATTTTTATGAAATGAAACTTTGAACCTGGTCAAAAACCGAATGCCATATTTATAAAGTCGACAAAACATTGCGGGTCGAAAATAACGACACGTTTTTTCAAAATAACCCTTAAGCTATATTATTATCATTCAAGTTATATTAACTACGTGATACAGAAACGAGGAATTTATGAGCAACTATTCGAGAGGGATATTCGTTGAAAAGTCTAGATTCTAGGAGAAATATTCGAACGATAAAAAGGGCGACCGCCGTGGTGTGATGGCTGTTGTTGTTGTTGTTGTAGCAGTGCTTCGCCCATCCAATAGGTCCGACCGATCACAAATTGTCATCAATATCCTCTAACGGGAGTCCAAGGAAACTTGCTGTTTCAACAGATGTGGACCCCCTTGAGAGGCGTGTTAGAGGCGTTGGTTCCACATTATAAGTGAAATTGAAGAGATGATTGGTGTCATGTGGGGACACATTGCAAGCAGGGCATACATTTTGTATGTCGGGGGTTGATTCTGAATAGGTAGGAGTTTAACCTGTTACGGTATCCAGATCGAAGTTGAGCTAGAGTGACTCGCGTTTCCCTGGAGAGTGTGCGTTCCTCTCCACAAGTTTTGATAGCGTGCTCCGCCTACCACACGAACATAATGGGTTCACGCCCGGGAAAAACAACATCACAAATTTTAGAAACAAGTTTTTCAATTAAAAGAAAAATTTTCTAAACGGGTCGCCCCTCGGCAGTGTTTGGAAAAAATTTTTAGGAAAAATTAAAAATGAGCACTACCAAATTGGAAGAGAGCACGGCCTAAAATCTCTTCGGAGGTTATCGCACCCTATATTTATTTTATTTATTTTTTCTGAGAATTCGTTACAATATCAAAAGTTTTTTTGAGTAAAAAATGAGTTAGCAGCTTGTATGCCTATTTGGTGTCAATAATCATAACCGATCGTCAAAGATTAAGGATGCGAACAATTTGCGTAATGCCAATGAAGTAATATGCGCTGCCAACAAAGAAATATAGGAGGATCATATTAAGGTAGAAAAATAGAGACAAAAAGAGGTATAGAACGATTGGAGAACCACTGATACACCTTCGGCATCTTAATGACCTAACTCTATCGAGAGCACACCATTTATTACCCCATGAAGCGTTTGATGGCGACTGTGTGGTACTTTACTGGCTCACCTATACAGAGCAGTAGTAGCAAGCCCCACAACCATACAAACCCTTAAAGCCAAGGTGAGTAGAAAGATATTAAAATGTTTTTTAATCATGATACCCTACATCCTGATTATGGCGCTACAAAAACCCGGTGTAATACGACTTTGCCGTCAGCAGTTATCTTGTTTCTGTTTTGTTTTCCGCAGCCCACCATATTATTTGTGCGCTCCTCACTTCCAATTGAGTTTAACTGTGTATGTGGCAGCTGGATTATGATAACATTTAATTGTTTCTGCAATTTTCATTGAGCATTGTGGTATTACGTCAGCATTCGGACTAATAGTGTTTGTTGTTATTGCCATGTTGGCAATGTAGGTGCTTTCGGCTTCTCATGAGCATCTGCCAACAATTCAGTGATTTTCAATGAGCAGATCTGCTGCCACCCACCCCGTACCATTTTCTAGTGTCACACTTTTACCATACGTTTTTTGAAATAACGAATTCTGAAATAAATTTATTTAAAATCATAAGAGTATACTACAAGTAATGAACATTAGACTAGTCGATTTATTAGCCGATATCGCGCCATGGATTTTTCGATAGGATTTGGGCTCAGGAAAAAAAAGTTTCACTATGCATGCCCAAAAAAAATATTTTCTCGAGCCGCGAAATTTCATTTTTTTGGCTTTTTTTCGACTACTTTGATTTTAAAGGGTTTTTCATATCACCTACTTAAAAAAACATATCATAATTTCTGATTGTTAAAACAAAAATTTTCATGTATACCCTGTCCGACCCCAAAAATGAGAAAAACTCCGCTAAAGACGATGTCGATAACAAAAGTATATTTTTTGTAAAAAACTGTTATCGAACCCCATAAAACCGACAACGTTTGTTTAGAGGGCTGGGTCGGGTAGTAGTTTTTTGGACAGGGTTTTACATATAACAATGTTTTTAGTAGTTAATGACAAATCTTTAAAAATCAATAGTAGAAACAGTCAAATGACTTTCGCAGGCCCGAAAACTTATTTTGTGTAGATATGCCCGTAGGGGAACTTTTTTCCTGCGACCAAATCCTATCGAAAAAATCGATGGCGCGATATCGGTTAACTTTCGTCCATAACAAATCGACCCACCGTAAATGTCATATGTACACCTGCAGGTGTAATATAGCAGCAAATATGATTTGATAATTATGAGTTCATTTTGATTGATTAAAAGAAACCAATTAATAGTACAATGAAAGCATATGGACAACCATATTTTTAGAATTCGACTTGGAAAATTCGAGAGAAACTTTGAAAGTGTTTTCAAAGGGCTAACTAGTCAACTTCCTTACGCTCTAACGCTACCCACCAGCGGGTGTTAGGGGACGCAGAATATATACCCGCTCGTTGGATGGTATGGTACCGACGTGCCTGGCGTAAGTGAGTGGCGACTAATAGAACAAAAAATGACTAAAAAACATACCAGTATCCAAGGGCTGTCGATAGCGCAACCTTTCAGGTTAGCCAGCGCAATACTATAGCTTCGCCAAACCTCAATGATTATCACGCACCTATCCAGCGGTGCGATTCCGGTTTTCACTAACAGACGCAGTGCTCTGCGCGACCCAAGCTCCTCATGGAATACTTGGGGCGTAGGGAGGGATATCGGGGCCTGAAAGCAGGGAATCGATGTGTGGTATGCCACAGAGAAAATAGCCGGGTATGGTTTACTGTGGCCGCACACATAAATCGTTCCGAGCATGGTCGGGCTAGCACCTATTTATGGTGACTAGGGTACCGGTGTCGTGTGCGTACCGGATCTCTGTATCGGGTGCAAAGGACCATCACTATCTCTCGGATAACTCTCCCAAAGCCTTCGTGGAGCAACCTTATCCTGCTGCTTTTCACAACACACCAAAGAACACCTAACGCTACATTAAAGTTCATATAGAAAATGCGCAAATAACGACATATTGATACGTATACCCATCTATCCATAATACATATTCATCCTCAATCTGTGACTCGTCACGCATCTGGTCTGCCCAAATTCACCTAAAAACTCAGTGAACCTAATATTCATAAAAATGAAGGAAAGCGTCAAACAATTAAATTTAATGACAAACACACTAATAAGTCTCTTAGTCATTGACTACGTATAAAACACAATGTATAAATCAATCTACAAATACGAGTATTAAATTTCTAACTAACACATCTCAATAGATCTTCTAGTGTTACTTATGGTATATGGCGATGAAAGACCAAAAGACCGTTATATTGTGGATTCGGCCATGGTGATGGTTGATATGACGTGTAGCGTTATGCTTATGGCCACCATTTAATACAGCATCTAGATTGATTTCCTTAAGGTCGATCTTGATAGCAGCTGTTCGATTTTGATTGTGGTATATGGTTCATATTATCATGGTTTCTACGACACCAGTAATGGCCTCTTTTAAGCTTTATTTATAAAACTGATAAGAGCAGCTATCTATTGAGCTCATGCAGTTTTGAACGAGATTTTGCATATTTATTTGAGCTCTTACAAAACGTCACTCAGTTTTTAAAAAAATAAAAATCAAACACATATTTGTATAGAGTAAAGTTAATTACACTCCCGATTTTAAAAATGAATTATGTGTATCGAAAATGGATTATTTTAACATGGTAATAGCCATTAGAATATAAAGTATGATATTAGAGAAGAGAAAAATGACAATGGGTTTTTACACTAAACGAGCGATGGTTACTAGGACATGTTCTGATCTGAATTTCATCTTCTCATCGCCGCTAGCTTTTCAGTATAGCTGAGCTTGACCTCGAATCTATCAACCATTCATAGCTTCATACTTGTAGTAAAGGCAAGATCGTCCTATATGACCACTCGTCCATTTATGACATGTGCTCCGCGTGATCGCCTAAGAAATTCCAACACCACATTATGGATTCAGTAAATAATTACGGTAAGTTATAAACTACATGGTGATAAAATTGAATGAGGGACAACAAAGGCCACACTTGAGAGACAGCAATTGGCAAGCGAGGCAGCCGGGATAATTCATATGACTCGAATGGTTAAAAGCATTTACACTGGAATATGAATAGTTGGAGATTCGGTTTTCAAAAATAGCCCAGTCACCCGACAAATGTATGAGCTGATGAGGAAAGTGGAATTCTGAAACATGTCATAGTATACAATCGCCGTATTGTAAAAACTTTGCATTTTTCACTATCTTCAATAATAAAAACCATTGTATACAAGCAATTTGGAAGCAAGGTCTCAAGACATATTTACCATACATAAGGTTTTTAATTAAAAAAAAAGTACTATAATATAAAATTAGGTCATTCACAAATTTATCCTATATTCGTCTGTTATGTGTGCTATACTTTTAATCAGATTTTTACTAATTTTTATAGTGGAATCACCATGCCACCAAAACTAAAATCTGAAAAATTTTTAACATGAATGAGTAACCGAATACTTCAGTGAATAATGCCCTAATAGAGAGTATATTGCAGAGTGAAAAAAAAAAAAGACGGTATAGATAACCCCGAA